>JARHVA010005744.1:0-112500 GCA_037957365.1 Torreya grandis | reverse complement strand
TTACTCTTTCCATACTTATTTTATCCCCCTTGGTCTGATATCCTTCAAAAAACAAACCCCAAATAGGAATACAATGCTAACACTTAGGGTGTCCAATTTTTGGCATTGTTGGCCAAGTGTAAATTTGATTCCAACAGTTAGTTCATCCCATAAGATGAGTCTCACCCATTTTATTTAATTCATTACTAAGTTTTTGAATGTTGTCCAAATGAGAATAAATCTCCCAAATTCAAAATAATGAGTCTCTTATATAAATAACTACACAAGGAATTTTATATCTAACACTTACTACTTTGGCACATTAGAAATAATAAAAATCAGTCAATAGTATAGCTTAGCTTATCTATATCACACATAAAATTTCATGCTTGATCAAGGAAGGGATTAGGCTAAAGTCATTCTTTCATATATCATACACATTTATTATGCATGTTACCTAAGGGAGAACTTTATTTGATTTAAGACCCTAGCTTAAGGGTTAATGTAGGGAATGGTCAGGATAATAGGGGTTCTAGATCATGTGATCATTCTTCCCCTAACCTAATTTTTCCCCCATTTTGATTTTGATGTATTAATTATTTGTATGTGTGTAGATAGATATAGGTATCAAAGATTAAAATGGATCTACAATGAGCTCTGATGACTTCCATCCCTTGAAATTTGGTATATAGACTCATTTGACCAGGTAAACAAAACCCATAAAGTTTAGATCTCCAAGACAAAAATGTCAAGAAGGACTATAACAATAGATACCAGGGTGTATTATTTATAGTGATCTTATCTAATTGATAATTATATTTATATTCTTGCTAATGTCTCAGTCCTACTCTTCCATTTCTAGCCTCAGAATCCTATATTTTAGTATGAATCTAGATAAGTTAATATCTATTTATCTTATATAATTATCAGTTAAAATATATATTTTTCCTATCAAAGTATATTTTTCATATCATTCTAGATCCTTTTTATTTAGGATCTAAACACTATATTCTTAGAAATAATAAAATAATCAACATTGGTAGGTTAAAAAATGTAAAAAAACATTTCATCTTCTCCATCTATCCCTTTGCAATCTTGTGAAGGTCATTTTTAGGGGCTCATTACATGAAGAGGAAAGAGAGTTTGATCTAGTGATTATGGGGGTTGATAGGGGCCCATATTACCTTGAAATTATAGGCATTAGTTTGAGGTTTTGATGACTTATATTGATGAACAATTATTAACAAGTTAAGCATCCTAAAACCCTCTTAAAACCCCATAAGCAAGGTTTTTATTATCTCAACAAGTTTGTGGGATTAATGGATGGAAATGTTTATTTATTTGAGATACTTAGGGTATAAATATCCCTCTAAACTCTCCATCATTAGTGGCATGTGTGAAGAGGAAAAGTTATGAAAAATGGCCTAGAAGTGGTAGTTTTAGGCTTACTTGTAGGGTTTTGGTTGTGTAAAAGCATCATGACCAGTTTTCAAGACTTTTTGAGAATGGGTAAAGGAATATGGGTCTCATTATAATATCTCTATGGCTCTTCAAGTGATATACAAATTGCTAATGCCTCAAGATAGGCCAAGATAAAGACTGCCTATGTGTTTTACATAAAAAACCCAGTTGCAGACCTTGTTAAGGTCATATTAAGATTAAAAATATATAGTATACCTTGGATAACATTATAAACATCTTAAAAAATTCTCATTAATTCTCCTCATACCCCTAAAAGTCTAGGTGAAGCGTTTAAGTGTGAATTTAAGGTCATTTACATGTGGCTTGTATAGGTTATAGTGAAAAAATCTTATTATTTATATTGTTGATAAGGTGTTAAAAGGTATGAATGTGTGATTAAATCCCTAAATATTCCTCAAATTCACTCAGGATTGTGTGAAGATCAAATAGTCATCTATAGTCCTTTTAAGCACCTATAAGTGAACAATGCCTAACCTGCAAGAGATATTTCAAGTTATCAACAAGTCATATCACCATCTAGAGCATGTGAAGGAGGATGTGAGACTATTAAAATTTTATATTACATTGAAAATATTCATGAAAATATGAATATGGTTGTGAATACATAGTCTATAAAATCATCTACAACCCTCTAAGGCAAGGAAGAAAGTCGTATGAGTAACTCCATTGAGTTTTTGAGAAGTGGTACATGTGACATGTTAATTGGAGTGACTAAATTTGGAAATTATAGACTCTTATATAATTAAAAATCAAGGAACCAAACCTATAAAATCATCCTTGAGGAAAACTAGTAGGCCACAAACCTGAAGAACACTAGTTTAGTGTTTGCCAGCTTAAATTAGGTGTTTGAAAGAGTTTGAAGGGATAAAAAGTGTTTTATTGAGCTTAAAATATATTATAAAATGTTAAAATATATTAATAAAATATTAAATGACCAAATATAACATCATAAATGGATTAAACTAAGAAAAATTCAAACCTATAGCTCTACAAACATGTAGGTCTACATTCCCAAGCCTAAGAGAGGCAAAATTTGCATGAAAGGTGAGTTTTGAGGATGAATAAAGGAGTCAATCCATGATGTGATGATGTGAATATATATGGAGAGATAAAAATAGAGAATCACTGATGAATAAACTTTCTTGAATGCCACATAAATATCAAGCCCAAACAAGTCCTTCAAGCCTGCTAAAGAGCTCCTTTTAGGATCCTATTTTCAATTTTTAAAGGAAGTGTGTAATGTTTGCATCATATTTTAGGATTTAATTAACAATATGGGTGTGTGGGAGTCATAATAATCCTTTATAATTGTTTTACATGATTTTAAGGTGATTGGAAAGACCAAAAACACCTATATCCTTCATACATAATAAAAAATGCACACAAAATTATGGAAATTGGTATGATAGAGGGATTTTAAGGTTGATCATAGAAAAATGTCTCTTGGAAGAGTTGGAGGAGGTGAGGTAAGATCACATAAATTAAATATTTTGGTTTTAAATAGCCTATAACTCTCTTCATGCAATTTTTTAAGATCTCAACCTACCCAGGCCTATATTTTTGCAACCTAGGGCGAGAAATCTTGGAAATTGCATAACTTGAATTCTAACCCATGAAAATGATTCAAAATTTTCCAAAAAACATATTATTAATGTGTGTAACAATATTTTGGTGTTTTCGAGTGCTGATATAGGGAATTGTATGGTATCTAGTATGATAGGCTTGCAATAGGCCTAATTAGGAAAGGTGCTTGTTAAAGTGGGTCTTCATTAAGAGTTGGGTCCTAAAATTTTGGGTGAATATTTAAGAGGATATAGGTAGCCAAAATATTCCCTTATTTTTCCTATAGGCCCTATGGATCTCTCAAACTAAGGAGATTTGTACCAAAATAGGGCTACAAGGAATAGGTCTTCAAAAGGGCAAATAGAACTATGAAGGAAATTACAGAACAAATGTGGGAAGATGATTGGATGTGGATTTTAAATAGGTTTATAAGGTATTTATACTCCAAAAATATGACTTTTAATCTCATAATAACTCTAAATGGAAGTTTTAAGAGCTCAAGGGAGAGTCACCAAGCCAAACAATAATTCCTATGCAATATTGAGAAGATCATCATCAAATTAAGGGTAAAAAAGTTAAAGATAGAATTCATAACTATCCTTTGTCAAATTATATTACCTATAACTTGTTCCATGATTGCTTCATATCCATCATTAGATCTTGACACCTCTCTCTCTCTCTCTCTCTCTCTCTCTCTCTCTCTCTCTCTCTCTCTCTCTCTCTCTCTCTCTCTCTCTCTCTCTCTCTCTCTCCTTCTTCCTTATCCTATATGTATGCCTAAATTTGGCATTGTTTAGAATCCTTTTGTTGGATATAACATAGCCTTATCCAAATGAACAATTTTAATTTACCTTTGATATGAATAAAACCAAGTTCTAACCTTATCTTATGCTTGTAATTAGTGTATGTTTAATTTTAGTTGATGAATGCTAGTGATGGTGTATGCAACCTCCTCTTATTTTTCCTATCTTCTTTCCTATTTTCAGGTGTTATTCATACTTATAGGTTACATAGAGTGAATACAATAGCCTTGTATGGATTGAAAGTGGAAGTAATCATTAGTGTATTTTATACCTCTTAACCATCCCCTTAGTCTATGCATCATATTATAAATTCTATGTGAAACACTCATGTTTGGATAATCCATTTGAGTTATGCAATTAGATTCAGTCTTAGTTCAAGTTATTAGTGCATGGTAGGTAGGTGAAGGAGAAAAATTTGGTGCATCACCTCCATAGTTTAGTTTGCTTCTAGTTCTGTCTCCTTTTTTCCTTACAATTTAGTAGGTTTAGTGATAGTTCTTAAGTGATGCATCAAGGGATCTAACCCTATCTAGAGGTTCTCTTCAGTTGTAAGGTCACCCACAACCTTTGAAGAGTCCTCATGTTATCACTTAAGAGAGGAACCCTAAAAAAACTCCTCAAGGGTGAAAATTTTGATGATAACAATAATGATGCATAATTGAATTATCCTGTATTTAAAAATGAAATGAAGGGGGTATATATATCCATGGATTGACCCCAAACCCTATTGAGAATTTAATTGACATAGTTGGTTTGATACATCATATTAGACAAGAAATAAATTTTTTAGGTCTAAAAATATGTTGGATTTTGTTGATAGAGTTACATTTATATCTCAATCCATACCATTGAAGAGGGTTGTTCAGGCTCTCTCTAATTGAGCCTATAAAATTACGATAACCCTAGGTTGTGGGTCACCTATGTTGGGGCTGAACCTCTAGAGTAGGTTGGCTTCATTTTTGATGCTCATATAAGACTAAAATAAGACTAATTATTCATGGGAAAAGAGTTATAAATATATTAAGGGATCCTAATAAAATTAATAGGGTGATACACCAAAATTAAGTGGACACTCACATAAGTTTGAACCCGCACTGGATCAATAAAAGATAATCATGACTTACTAAATTTCACAATCTTACCAATTACATAAATATTTCATATAATAAGTCATAAATGGAACACTAATATAGACATATAATTTGTCTTGAATACATCTTCAAAGAGGCAAGTAGAAGGACAAAACACTAGGAAGAGTCTCCTTCACAAATTTACCATACACAAGCATACTAAACATTGATTAAAGATAAGAGACAAGCAAATAATTAATATTATTAATTCAAAAGGTAGTTCTTACAATATTTTGATAGGGTTTAACCTTATAAAATGAACACACTTTTCAAAGAGTCATGATGAGTATCCTTGTCTCAGAAAGAAAATGCTAAAATTTCCAAAAGCTGAGAACCCCTACAAAGGGAAAGAGACAAGGATATATAGAAGAAGAGAGATAAATTGAAAGAATGGGTGAGAATGCTATCAAAAAAGATAAAACATACAATAGGTCATCAAATGAACTTGAGATACCACCTTTTACTCCTTAGCCAATGGGACATTGCCACCCGTTTGATCAATCAAGATGTTATTTATGGCTTGTTGAGTGGAAAGGTCCTCAAACGCCTTGAGGATGCATTAAATGTTCCCATTTAAAGTTCTCAATACTATATTTTTATTTGATCCTTCACACCAAATATTTATTCAAGACAAAAATTCATGATCATATACCTGATTTAAACATGGTGTAGTACCCTTTAGGTAGATGCTTGTTAAGATAATTGGCCACACTGAAGATTGAATATCCTTCACATTAATTACACTTCTACTTTATATTGATGCTTGGATCATAAGCCTATCTATAGGTAGAAAATGAATTTGAGAGTATTATTTTTCCTATAATTTCTATATTAGTATATGCCTATCAAAAAAGTGTCACCTTTTATAATATAATAAGTCTAAAAGACCCATCCTTTCTTTATAAGAACCCAAAAATACATGTGCATACATGAATTATCCTGAAAACATCAAACATTATTGTAGGAAAAACTCTACCCAAGAAAAAATATGAACAAAAGGACCATATTTTAACCTTAATGATGACCCACACATGTTCCTCACATCCCACGACATTACCTGAGTCATTCTATGGCATTTGAACCAGATTCAATGGCATCAAAAAACCTACAAAAACCTATGTTTCATGTTTTTTTTTGTAACCCTTATTTAGAATCCTAGACCTACCTTTAATCTAATTGGTTTTTGAAAATTGACTTGGCTCATTGATAAGTTGACTCAACTCACTTTTTCAATTTTAATTTATACGAAGGCCCATGGATCATTGATCTTTTTCTAGTTAAACTTGCCCTTGAAACTTGTCATGTATACATTCACTTTTGAGATTTGATGACTCTTTGACTAGTGCTCACTATTAGATCAAATGTATAATGCAATGTGGATCATCGATCTACTGGGACCCACTTTATGAAAACTAATGGCTAGTTCATAGTCTTAAAGTTGACGTCCTCACCCTTGTCAAATGACACTTGTATGACCATCATTGATGGTTGTGAGATAATAAAATTTAATATTAGTAGAGTTGTCTTTTTCCATCCTTAAATTTGATGTTGGCATGAATGTACCACATTTCAAGTGCATTTTTAAAGGCTCATAAATTGAAGAGCAAAAGTCTTGGAATTTTCAAAATTTTAGGAGATGTTCATAAGGTCAAGAAGGATGAATCCATTTAATCCACTAGACTCTAAGTTATCCAGGTGAAGATATTGAAGGCTGAAGTTGATAGATCCACATATGTTTGATGTGATATTTTGGTGATGATTTATCTTTTTGGTTATGGAAACTTAGTGAAAATTGACTTGGGAGCCAACTTTGCACACACATATCTCCATTTGTGCTTTGGTAAAGGACCTAAGATTTGGAACATATGATATTGGCATAAAAGTAAACAAACCCATATGACCAATTCTTCTTGACTCATACACATGTGTTATATTTGGCTTCAAAAAATTACCTACTTATTATTTCTATGTTCTTCATTAAATCATGCAAGAATTTTCTATGTGGGCCAAAAATGGCCAACATCTTTGGTGACTCATAGGGAAGCATACCTACTATGATTTGATAACCTAGACCATTATCTTATCTAGTCCATTAGGTATGGAGTCATTATCTTCTACAACTGAGCTAAACCTCTCTTTTGAAGCAACAAGGATCAAAAGAAATGAAACCAACAAAATACCTAAGGTACTTTGGAAAAGGGAACAAAAAATAGAAAGAAAAAGTGCATAAGGCACCAAGAGGAAAGTAAAAACCACTCTAACATGTAAAATATGTTATAATAGATGCAATGTTATTCAATAATAAGGATTCAAATGAATGCCATTAACTGGGATGGGTAATACCTCTCCATCCAATTGGGAAAGATGAAAAACATTATGTTTTTTGCATCTATAGATCAAATAAGGATCACTCCACAAATTGTCAAACTTGGTATGATTGCCTAGTGTGGCCTTATTTGAATCCCATTTTAGGACTAGTTCTCCTTACTCAAAGATCCTTACTATAGATATTTTTTCAAAATCCTTCTTAACCTAAGCTTGATGTGATTCTAAAGTTTTCATAACAAGGTCCCTAGTTTCTTCTAGCTTCATGAGTTCTCCCATCCTTACATTCATGAGCTCATCTTCTATTAACTCAAGATGATGAGCTAGTTATAATGTAGGTAGGTCAAGGGAAATAGGAAATTTGGCTTCCCTTCCATACAAAATAATATATGGAGAATTACCAATGATAGTTTTAAGAGTCAACCTATCAGTCCATAAGTCTATCTTTAGGTTGGTGTGCCATGTTCTCCAATTTTTTTCCATGGTCCTCCTAATGATTCTCAGTAAACTCTTGTTTGTAGACTCTACTAGTCTATTTCCTTAAGGATGTTAGTTGGAAGAAGTTCTGAGGTAGATGCCTAATTTGAGAACCCATTCACTTGTCTTCATACCAAGGAATGCCAATCCATTATAAAAAATTATGGTGGTTGGGATACCAAACCTAGTTATGAGGCTATCATAGAAATCTAAGGCTAAAACTTCACTAGCTTATTTTAAAGTAATGGCTTCCACCCACCTAGTGAAGTAATCAATTACACTGAGTACCCATCTATGCCCTAAACTTGATGATGGATTAATCATCCCTATGAAGTCTAACCCCCATTACATGAAGGGTTGATCGACCTGAATAGGATTGAGTGGAAGGGATGCTAGTTTTTACTCTCCTTAAAAGAGGGCACACTTTTGTCACCTTATAACCCATACATGATCATATTTGAAAAGGTTGGTCCAATAATAACTAGCCCTCATTACTCTTTTTTAGTGGTTTTGGGTGTAAAATGTCTTGCTATAGGTCCATCATGGAATCACTCTAAGATTTTGGCTTCCTGATCATCACCTATGCATCTAAGGAGTACCCTATTGAGGTATTTTATAAAAATAAAACCATAAATTAATACACAAGGTATAGATTAAATCTTGAAATATCTCCTTTTGGCTCTATCCAAAACTTGGGGGCATTCTCCTATGGCTAATAAGTGAGCCATATCTTGAAGCCAGCTCTTATAAGGTGGGAGTGCACATCCTTGTGAGTTGCCTTGGGTCACCAAAACAACTTAATTGTCCCTTTGAAGGTCATTCAACATGTGTTCACATAAACCTTTGCCCTAACTAGATTGGTGACCTTAATTTTTATTGGCTAGATATTTTTTAGGCTATCAAAAGTACCTAGGAAGTCATGGGATTAAATCCTCTTCATTTAATGGTAAATCTCTCATATGTTTTATGTCTATCTACTTATATCTATTCACAACTTTTAGTTCTTCACAATTTTTATAGATTATTCATAGGATATGCATAAGTCATCATATTTTTGGGGTATTAATTTGATCACAAAGCTCATGAACCATAATAGTGTGATTTTGTAGCAAGTAAGTAGTTGTTTTAGAGAATGTGTAAAGAAGTTTTGGGAAATAGAGAATAAAAGACTATAATATGTGATAAAGAAGAAATTGCACTTCACAATAAGTAGTTTTATAGAGATTATTATATTTATGAAAATAAATAAATATTCAAGAGATGATAATCCTTTCAGAAAATGATTAAGAAAGACTAAAATTCATATTCAGATTTAAAGATAACACAAAATTTATCATTTTAATCTTAACAAATGTACTGAATGATCTCCTTAGACACAAAGTTCCACAAAAATTAACTTTCTTCTTATTCACTTTGAATTAATTTCATATAAAATAAAAACTCAAAAATCTAAATGCAAAGTTTTAGATTGCCTAAACTCTCTTGCTTCAGTTACAATTGCCTTCCAAAAATTAGCATTCTTCAGCACGTGGGAGTAGTTTTCAAAGCTAACCATGAAGAAAAATTTAGGCTAGTAGAGGTGGATGAATGTACTACCATTTGTTACTGATTATTTCTTATCACTATCTCTTGAGAATGAACTTCTTGTGCATCTGGAGTATTTTAAACAACTTCAAAAACTATTTGTTCATCTTTTTCTATTTCTTTATCTTTCTTAGGTTCTTTCTTTGTCTCCATCTCTGCCTCTACCTTAGGTTCAATTGCTACTTATTATTGAGATGCAGATGCATCTACCTCTCTAACAATTACCTGTTCTAGCTCTTTTTGGGTTTGAATGGAAGAAATGGTGGGGTGAACCTTAGAAGGAGGTGGAGGAGGATTAGTAGGTGGAGTGGATGAAGGTGGAGGAAGAGGAACGTTAGTCTCCTTCTGAGTAGGTTTCTTAGGAGACTTGAAAATTAAATATTTTAGGGGTGGTATGAGTGTGGAAGGATTAAATTCTTTCACTATTGGCTGAATAGGTTCATTTTCCTTCAATGGTAATTAAAATGAAGATGTGTTGGATGTGGTAGGAATAATAATTGTATAAGAAGGAATACTATAAGTAGGGATAGTGGAAGAGACCAGAGGGGACATGAGTAACTAGTTGGAATGGCTCTTTTTCCTTCACCATAGAGTATGTATCATCAAAATTATTTTTCAATTTTAACTTATTTGGCTCTTGGCTAATTTCTCCTTGTATTGCTTCCCTCTTGTGACTAGCTTGTCCCATTTAAGTCATTAATGGTTATGTCATACATAATCCCATAATGATAAACCATGATGAAGTCATAGCGATAATTACTAATGTTATTTTATTAATTTTCTTAACTTGATTCTTCTTGAAGTTAATATTCAAAAGTGGAGCATTATCCCCTCCCATGGCATGATAAGAATCATGAATCACTTGTCTATCATCTTTAATATCTTCAAGAATGGTAGCTAAATCAAAAGAATAATTTTTTTCCACAATCATTCTACTATTTTCTCTTCTCCTCACTTCAAATTAATCTTTATAATCAATCCAAAAGTCTTCAAGTGATAGAATGTGCATATATGAAATAGAAACTATGTTTTGAGCTATGCCTCTGCAATCAAAATTTTCTCTAGCTTCAACATGTGATTTATTGTAGTTGTGGTACATTTTTGTTTGCATATTCATGGCCTTATAGATAATTTAAAAATGATAATATCCAATAAAAATATGAAAACTAAAAGAGGAATGGTGAAATTTAGATTGAAGGTCATGCAATTCTACCAACTATCTACATAACTCCATAAGAATCCATTTGTCAATAGGGCACCTGGGAAACTCTACTAGTGTCCCTATGAAACCACTAACTCTGTGATATGTGAAATTCAATAACTAAATGAAAATGTATTCAAAATGGGAAATTTCCTCCCAAGCTACATCTAATACTCTTTTAGCCTTTAAGGAAACATTCAATTTGTAGATGACCTCATAAAGGAATCCATCATTAACCCTCTTGTAGTGCTTGAAGTATTTAGACAAAGTTAATTGAGGGTAGTACTCATATATAGGCTCTATTTCCAACATCCATTTTGTAGTTTGCCTAGAAAATGCTCTACTTGATGCTGCTGCATATGCTAGATATGAAGTCATCTTGAAATAAAAAGTTTGTAATACATTACTCAATTGGTGGTCAATGTTATCACTTATCAATCTTGAGCACTCAATCATTGCATAACTCTTATTAACATTAATAGCCCTAATGTATACATACATCCACATTGAAAATCACTTATCATTCTTCTTTCCATTTATTCTGCATAACAATTGAGTGATATCATCCACTTCTTGAACCAAATCAAATCTTACTATTTGTTTTAGAAATCTCTGAGGTTGCTTTACTTTCCTCAAATAATTAGTGTTCATTATTAGGATGCAATATAATGTCTTATTCTCCCATTGGATTTTAGATTTCTCCATTGTTACATCAAACACTTTAGACCTTACTAGGATATTCAAATATTAGTCAAAGTATTGAAAATCTAACCTTATCACTACATTGCCATCAATATCCTTTATTATCCTATAAAGAGGGTCATAGTACATAACACATTCTAGGATAAACTCAGGAAGTTGTGTTGAACTTGGGAATGCTATAACATACAATATCCCACTATTGGTGTCTTGATTCTTGCTTTTTACCTTTCTAATAGCTTAGTTATAGAAACATGTCACTTATTAGTATCTTTTATCTCAGATAACTTGGAAGTAGTACGTGACTCAATGGGATATCCTTTATACTCATAATTCATCTTTGCTTCCTTTGGATTCTCAACTCTCTTTGCCTTGGTCTTCCCTCTTTTACTTGGTCCTATAACTTATTCAAGTACTAACTTAAGAACTTATTTAATCATAGTTACTGCTTCTTATAATTTAGTTGCTTCTTTTTTTGATCCTAACATTTGTTTTGATTGAGACAAGAAAGGCTTGGTGAATGCTCTTGAGAATTCAATAATTGATCCTACTATTTTGGAAATGTTTGAATAATTGAGTTAGATCATTTTCTTGAGTAGTACTTATTATCAAGCTTTAGGTTATAAGGTACTTCTAGCAAGTGATAAGATTTAAAAATTCTAGGTAACTTGTTCTAAGTGAAGGAGTGTCAAAACTGTAAGAAGGTCTAGTAATTATGTAAGTCTTAAGTATTCAATGTTAGAAACTCAAAGTAATTAATAAAATTTAATAATTATGGGTTTTTTAAAGATAGTTACTTGGGTTTTTTGGGTCAAGTAACTTGGGTTGGAAAACTAGAGGAAGTACAAGCAATGTGTAATCAGAAATCTGGGCAAGTAAGTAGTTATTTAAAATCTAAGAAGGATGTTCCTTGAAAGTTTTAGGTTTCTAGGGACCATCTACTGGGGTTCAAAACTTTAGGAAGTTGGAAGTTATGAAAAACTTGAGTAATACATCCTAGGTCAAATTCTAGGGCATCTTACAAAAAAAATCATGTTTTTGAGATCTTGTTTAGGTATTTCTCATGCCAAGTTTTTGAGGATTTTATAAGGTTTAACAACATCAATGCATGCAAAAAAGACAAAAAATTGCAAAAAAAATAAGAAAATGATAGAAAAACCTACAAGGCAAAAAATTAAATCTTACCAAAAGAAAAATGAGATGAACATCCAAAATGGGATCATTCAATTGAAAGGGAAACAATCTACATACCTTGAATGCAAATGAGTTGAGAATAAATTTCTCAAAAAATGCTCTGGAGGCTCAAATGATATCCCTTAGGGTTTGTAGGGGTAGCAGCTAGGTCAAAAAACTTCAACACCAGGTAGGAAATGAGGTGTATTTTTCAATATTTATATTAGCCCTTGCATTTATGATAGCTAAGTGAAACATGTGAAGAAATCCATGCAAGAATTTTGAAGTTTATCAGGTTTCATATATTGCTTTGCTTGAGTTGGTCTTTGAAGTCAAGTACCTTTGAAACCTTAGTTTGGTCTATGCATGTGAAGACTTTAGAGTTATGAACTATAATTTATTTTACTTATGGTTTTGAGAAAGTGAAACAACTTCAAAACCCCAAGTTCTTATAAGTAGTGCTTTGTTTTGTGTGTTCTCAAAACCATTACTCAATTCCATTTTAATCTAGATAGTGTAATTCAGGGTTTTTAAGACAACTTACTTCAAAGGGCATAAGTAAAGCAACTTTAAGAACCCAAATTGGCCTAGAAATGAGTCCCAAAACTTATATTTTTTTGAATCTCTTGGAAAGATGGATAAAATGGGTTTTATGAGAATGATCTAGGTAGATAATTCTAACCTTCTAGAGAATTTTGAAAAAAATGAGAATGAAATCAATCATAATGAAAAAACTAAAGACTAAGTCTTATTCAGGGGACTAATTTTTAATAATAATAACTTACAAAATACAAAAGGCAAAAATTTCAATATGGGTATCCTAAAATTCTATGTGTAAAATCTTGGGTGACACTAGTTGGCTCTGATTGGGGACATCTTTGTTTTTATAAAAAAGAAAGAAGTAAGGATGAGATCCTAGTATCTCTAGTTTTGAGTCTTGTTTATTAGGTACAAAGTCATGTAAAAACTCAATCATGAAAAATAAAATAAAAAAATAAAAAACCAAAACAAATGAACAAAAGAAAGACTAAGGACTTATTTATATACATACAGGTGTTACCTTACTACTCAACTATTTTAGAGCTTCAAGTGCTGCCCATTATAAGGCAATGACAATTCAATTCCATCTTAATGAGCAAGGATGAAGATATATTTTATAACAATCTTATTAATTTTGAAAGGCCTTTTCCATAAGGAATCAAGTTTTCCATGCATCCATTTTGGTTCATGCCACTTATCCCACAGTAGGACTAGGTCACCAACTTCAAAATTTATTTCTTTAGCCTTTTGTCAAAAATACTTTTCAATTTCATTTGATGATTATCTAAATGGTTAGTAACTGGTGTATGCACTTATTATAGTTCAATTAGAAACATAATCCTCCTATCCAATGAATCTTGATAAGTTACATATTTAATAGCCTTGGATAATTGTAAAGTAGGCATCTCTATTGTGATGGATATCTCAACATCTATTCCATATAACAACTAAAATGGTGACATTTCAATGGATTTATTTAGAGTGATTTTATCATCCCATAATGCATTAAATAACTTCTTGTGCTAGGCACTTTGATTATCATTAACTAACTTGTAAATGATTGTCATCAAGTACTTGTTACTTGACTCAACTTGGCCATTCCCCTGAGGATAGTAATTTGAAGGGTGAACTAATTATATTTCATGTAAGTAATAAAAATGAGTTAGTTAATTTGAAGAGAAATTAGCTTCATTATCTGTTACTATCTTGTAAGGAACACCAAACCTCACTATAATGTTTTCCTTGATAAAATAACATACAACTTCAGAAGTGGCATGTTTAATAGGAATGGCTTCTACCCACTTTCTAAAGTAATAAATGGTTGTTAATACATAATAATGGATAGAACTTGAGGAGGGATTTAACATACCAATAAAATATTTGCTCCACTAGAATAATGGTTCATTAATAATGACTAGTTTTAGAGGCAATGGCAGTAACTTTGGACATCCCACAAAATGCTGACATGCTTGGCATTTAAAAACCCAATATAAAGTATCTTAGAAAAGAGTGGGCCAATATTACCTTATTCAAAGAATCTTATGTGTTGTAACTTATTCTAGAAGTGACCTCCATATGATTTGTCATGAAACTATTCCAGTAGTCTCTATTGTTGCTTTTTATCCACACAACATAAGAAAACATCATCAATTACTCTTTTATACAAACCATTATCCCAAAGGACATAATCCTTTGACTTCAACTTGATGGTCCATATTTCCTTACATGTAAGATGAGTTTGGCATTCTCCATAAGTTAGGAAGAAAGAAATATTACTATGCTATTCATAAACAATATCAACAAAAAGAACCATGGGTAAATATTCAACTAATTCATCTTGAAATAAAGACACCATCACATCTATGTCATCTAGTTTAAATTCTATCATTAGTTGGCATAAGCATCTTCCTCTTAATAGCTTGTTGGTTTGATATCAAGATCAAAATATTTAACTTTGGCTACCCAAGTGCCTCTCAACAATCCTAGTTCTTGCTATGTTAAAATAGATTTTACTATAGTATCAGGTACATAAAATTTAGTATCGGAAGACAAAATGTAGTACATAAAGGCTTTACATTCTTTGACTATAGTAAAGGCATGTTTCTCCATATGTGTATACTTTAACTCATAACTTTCAATAGTTGGCTCATGAAAGCTATAAGAGATTCAATATCTTCATCATTATTTTGTATAAGTATGGATAACATGGTATGCTCAGAAGAATAAAAATAAAGAATGAATTCCTTACTGAAATCTAGGGAAACAAACACTGGAGCTTGAGCTATATCTACCTTAATACTTTCAAATTCCAACTTACCTTCAACATTCCACTTGAATTCTTGTTTCTTTTTCATCATATCAAAAATATGGTGAGTCAACTCAACAAAGTTAAAAATGAATTTTCTAAGGAAGTTAACCTTACTAAAGAATGAATGTAATCCCTTTTTAGACATAGGCATAGGTAAAATTTGAATATATTTCACCCTTTTTGGATCAATATTTATTCCCTCCTTTGAGATGATGTGACCAAGAAGCTTCCCTTTAGTCATGGAAATTTTCGATTTCTTGGGCTACAAAGAGATCCCATGCTTCCTATACTAGATTAGTACTTCTAAATCCATAAGTGATTACCTCTATTTTTGGAGAAGACTATCAAGTCATCAAGGTATTAAAAAATACTCTTGTTCTTTAGATGTGAAAATGCTAGATCCATTGATCATTGAATGGTTTCTCCAACATTAACTAGTCCAAAGAGCATCTTCTGAAAGGCAAATGTCCCACATGGTATTGTGAAAGTTGTCTTGTATTGATCTTCTTTAGCTACTTTTATCTTATTATATCATAAAAATCCATCTAATATATAAAATATACTTGAGCCTTTAACTACTTGTAAGGTATGATCCATGATTGGCAATTGATAGGAATCTCTCAAAGAAGCTTGATTCAAATTATGAAAATTAACACACCAACATATTTCTCCATTTTTATTTTTTACTAGGATAATGTTAGATAACCATTCTAAATAATGAATAGGATAAATGATTTTAGCATCTAGTATATTATAAATTTTAGCAAAGATAGTATTTGAGATTTTGGGATTATGATGGAAAAGTTTTTATCTAAAAGGATTCACTTTGGCTAAAGTGGAATGTAGTTTTGCACTTATTTTGGCTAAAAGGTCTTCAAGTCTTTGTAGGACCAGGCAAACACATCCTTGTATTTATTGAGAATCTTGATGAATTATTCCTTTTCCTCTTGGGAATAATATTTTCCAATGTTGACCATCTTGGACTCTTCTTCAATACCCAAGTTAACCTATTGTACTTCTAGAGAACTCTTGCCATACTCTTCCTTTTTATTTAGAAACTAATCATGTTTATCAAAAATTTATTTTAAAGAAACTAACCATTTAGGGATCTCATTTCCATTTAATTGAATTACCTCTTCATTATCATCATGTTCGAGATCAGTATTACCTTTTTTTTCTGGTGTGGAAGTGAACTACTTCCTTTAAGAGATAATTCTTCAAAACTATCTTGCTACTCAAGGAAAGTAGCTATCTATTTGTCATCATTAAAGGCTTGACATTGATTGATATTATTTTGAAATTTTGGATTTAAAACCAACTCTAATCTATAGTCACCTTCTCAAAAAAGTGTGGTTAGTTGATCTAACCTGAACAGAGCTGTGGTAACTGCTAGAGAATCATCTCTAGAGTTTTGATCATGAAGAATAGAATTGATTGAGAAGGCTACAAAATCAAGTATTACACTCAAAATTTGGTCATGATAGTGCCTTATATTATCTTTCTTTGCTTGTTATTGTCTCCAAAATTATCTCATTATTAAATTAACATCTCCTTGTGCTTTAAGAAGTCTCACTCCTTTTTATTTTGCTTGTTCTAATCCTAACAACAATGCTTCATAATCTACTCTGTTATTAGTATTTTCAAGCATAAGCTTGTAAGAGTAAATACATACCTTACCATATGGTGATATCAATACAAATCTAACACTTAAACCAAGAAAATAAAAGTTTTCATCAAATTTTAGCATCTATATTTTCTCTTCTTCTTCCTATATCTCTAGTTCTGGTATTTCTTTGCCTAATTCAATATAATAAACACCATGATTTGATTCTTCAAAAAGAATCTATGTTCTTAATCATCAGACTTAGAAACCGTAAACTTGGACTTCTGCTTAGGCTCAAGTTTGTTATTTACTCTTTTGATTTAAATGTGAGAACATGACTAATCCATCTTGACTTCTCCACCAAGATGTTTGCACAAGTTTATACTTAACAACATTGCATAAGAAACTAGAATATCTATAACCAAAACTATCATTTTAATCCTTTTATCTGGAAAAGCTACTAGAATAGCTTGAGCATCTTTGATTTGTCTAATTAATAGGACTTGTCTCTCCATTGAGTAAAAAATCCCTATTTACTTAGTTAAATTGAGTCCAAGGGCCTTAGTTATGTTAGTTGGCATGACATTATCAGAGTCTCTAGAGTCTAAGATATAGTTACTCAACTTGAACCCATTGATTAATAGAGACATATAAAATGGCTCTATTCTTTTAGATATGGAAGCAGATGTGGGAGAAGTAGTTGAAACATTATTTTTGGAAGGAACCTATTTAGGAGTAGGTAATATACCTTTAGAAGCATTAGCTATATTATTTGATCCTTTACTTTATACATACTTGATTATTCTATTCAGTTGATCTAGATATGATCTTAAGTATTCAACTTCTGACATTTGAATCTTGGTTTTCTTGATATGGTTAATAATGTCAAAACAAGGGATGGAAGTAGGTAAATTAGGATTAGCTTCAGGTGTGTGAGTGACTATTTTATGAGATTCGGAAGAAGATGATGCTACATTTTTATGTTTTAGAGTAAGAGAAGTGGGTAAAGGACTACCTCATTTTAGAATTCTAACATCTAGCCTAGAGTCTTCCTTATCTTTCCCTTGTGTTTTAGAAGGTATTTCACCAACTTGTTGAGTCTATGACCTTGTAAACACTACATAGAGTGACTATGATCTTCTTTGAACACTTCTTCATAATCGCTTTCTAATTGATATTCAAGGTAGCCTATATTGGAGTCACCAACATGATCTACAAAATCATCTTCATTAACAATACTTTGATTAAGGTAAATATCCATATGATATTCTTTATTCATTTTAACATGATATTTTATAACATCATCAATTACTAGTCTTTGTGGAGGTCCAACAATATAATTCTAGTTCTGATTATTGAAATTGCATGTAGGTGCATCCCTAGCAGGAGCATCATGAACACCTTGAATAATTTGCCTTTTAACTTACATCAAGTCATTAGCAAGTTTCTACAATATAGGATTTATTGTGGTTTTTGGTATAGTCAAAGTAGAACTATCAACCTTAGAATTTGTATTATTGATCTTTTCAGCCATGATAAGGTCATCCTTAACCTTGTAGAAATGTTCTGAGTAGTATATAAATCAACAAGATGTGCTCTATGTAGCTAACCTCTGATAACTGAGTGTTGATGAAAAATCATTTCTAGTTATCACCAATGGGTTGATAAGCTTGAGTTATTTTATAGAGTAATCTCTTAAACATAGCAATGAACTCTTGCATGTGTTCATGTGGCTCTTTTTTAAACTAAGTCAATTTGGTGAGCAGTATGTGTGAATATTCTATAGATTTAAATATTTTTCAAATTTTTCATGCACAGTATCCAAATTGATTTGGTGTTAGGTGTCAAATTGTAAATCCATTCTACAACTAAGTCATGCAAGGTTTCAATAAAGAGTTTGACTGAGACATTTTCATGCTCAATGCCAATCACTCCATAGGTTACAAAGAAGGTAGCTAGATGCTCATATGGACTCTATTTTATCTTGACCCCTTAGGTAAGTCATAAAGAAGAGGAATTAAATTTAATGGGCCAATCACTACCCCAAAGGAACATAAATTTATTTCACCATTATTCTGGGAATAAGAAACTAAGGATTAACAGGTTGAATTATTCTTGAATAATTGTGTTGTAGCTGATTTACAAGAGTTCACACTTGTCTCACATGTGAAATACTTGCTCTTTTAGTTTTTTTAGGAGGAAAGTTGAAATCAAACTATTCTTTCAATTTAAAGAAGTCATTGATTTGGCCTTGAGCTCTTCTTTCTATGGTGAAATGTTAATTTGCCAAATTAAAATGCCTAAGCTATTCTAAGGATTTATTCACATTACTTCAAATTTATAAGTAAATGTTCAAGAAGAAATTACTTGACATGCAGTGACATTAAAATAAAGAAAATGTTTCATTTGACATGTGACAACTCAAGCAAAACATTTTCTTAACATGTAGTGACTCAACAAAGTCATTAATTTTAATAAGTAAAGCAACTCAAGGCAAACAAAGTGATTACTTGACATGCATATGTTTCATATTAGAAGTGTGCCTTAAATTTTGAATCCAAATTTTTATGTGATAGTGTGGAAAATATGCAATTTTGGAGAACTAAAAAATAACTACATCTATCTTACCCTAGAGTGGATAATCTAATTCAAGCTCTAGTTAAGTTCATATCCCTAGCATAGTCACCAGAAACTATCAGCTAGATATTTTGTAGGCTATCAAAAATATCTAGGTAGTCATGGGATTAAATACCCTTCATTTAATGGTGAAGCTCTTGTATGTTCTATGTCTATCCACTTCTAACTATTCACAACTTTTAGTTATTCATAATTTATATAGATTATTCATAGGATATGCACAAGTTATCATATTTTTGGGGTATTAATTTAATTACAAAGATCATGAACCATAAAAAATTGATTTTGAAGAAAGTAATTAGCTATTTTAGAGAATGTGTGAAGAAGTTGTAGGAAATAGAGAATGAAAAGACTAGAATATGTGAGAAATAAGAAATTACACTTCACAATAAGTAGTTATACAAAGCTTATTGAATCTGTATAAATAGATAAACATTCAAAAGATGATAATCCTTTCATCAAATGATTAAGAAATACTAGAATTCATATTTATATTTTAAGATAACACAAATTTTACCATTTTAATCTTCACAAATTCACCAAATTATCTCCTTAGATGAAAATTTATACATAAATCAACTTCCTTCTTATTCACTTTGAACCAATTTCATACAAAATAAAAACTCAAAAATCTAAATGCAAAGTTTCAGATTGCCTAAACTCTCTTAATTTAGTTATAATTTATTTCCAAAAATTACCACCCATTGGCATGTAGAAGTAGTTTTTAAAGCTAACCATGAAGAAAAATCCATGCCAGTGGAGGTAGATGAATATACTACCATTTGTTTCTAATTATTTCTTACCGCTATCTCCTGAGAAAGAACTCATTATGCATTTGTAGTATTTTGAAAAACTTCAAAAACTATTTGTTCATCATTTTATTTTTCTTTATCTTTTTCAAGTTCTTTCTATGTCTCTTTCTCTACCTTTGTGTCAGGTTAAGTTGCTACTTGTTGCTGAGATGCCTCCTAAAATGCATCCACCTATCCAAAAATTACCTGCTCTAGATCTTTTTGGGTTTGAATGGAAGAAATGGTGGGGTGATCCTCAGAAGGAGGTGGAGGAGTAAAATTAGTCTCCTTCGAAGTAGGTTCTCAAGAGACTTGAAAATTGGAGATTTTGGGGGTGGCATGAGTGTGGAAGGATTAAATTCTTTCACTAATGGTTGAATAAGTTCCTTTTCAGTCACTAGTGATGAAAATAAAGATGTGGTGGAAGTATTAGGAATAAGAATGGTAGAATAAGGAATAGTATAACTAGGGATAGTGGAAGAGACTAGAGAGGATGCAGGAGTAACTGGTTGGACTAGTTCTTTTTCCTTCACCATATAGTATGTGTCATTAGCATTATTTTTCAATTTTAACTTCTTTCACTTTTGGCTACTTTATCCTTGTACTTATTTCCTCTTGTGACTATCTTGGCCCATTTTAGTCATTACTAGTTTTTTCATAGAAAAACCCTTACTGATAAGCCATGCTAAAGTCATAGAAAGAACTACTTATCTTCAGAAGTGGAGCATTATCCCCTCCCATGGCATGATAAGAATCATGAATCACTTGTCCATCATATTGCTTATCTTCAGGAATGGTAGCTAAATCAAAATATTTATTTTTCCATAGTCATTCTATAGTTATCTCTTCACCTCACTTCAAATTCATCTTTAAATTCAATCCAAAAGTCTTGAAGTGATAGAATGTGCATATACTCAAGAGAAAATGTGTTTTGAGCTATGTTTCTATAATCAAAATTTGCTCTAGTTTCAACATGTGATTGATTGTAGTTGTGATACATTTTTATTTGCACATTCTTGGCCTTGTAGATACTTGCATAATTATAATGGCCAATAACAATAGTAAAACTAACATAGTAATGATGAACTTTAGATTGAAGGTCATGTAATTCTACTAGCTACCTACATAACTCCATAAGAATCCATTTGTCAGTAGGGTACCTGGGTAACTTGACTAGTGTCCCTGTGAAACCACCAACCCTGAGATATGTTTAATTTAAGAACTAAATGAAAATACATCAAAAATGGGAAACTTAATCCCAAGCTTCATCTGACACTCTTTTGGCCTTTAAGGAAACATTGAATTTGTAGATGACTTCATAAAAGAGTCTATCATTAACCCTCTTGTAGTGCTTGAATTATTCAAATAAAGTTAACTAAGGGTAGTAATCATATATAGTCTCTATTGCCAACATACCTTTTATAGTTAGCCTATAAAATTCTCCACTTGATGATGTTTTATATACTAGATATGAAGTAATCTTGAAAGTAGAAGTTTGTAATACATTACTTAGCTAGTGGTTAATGTTATCACTTATCAATCTTGACTACTCAATCATTGAAAAAATCTTATTAACATCAATAACCCTAATGTATGCATACACCCAGGTTGAAAAGGACTTAGCATTCTTTTCTCAATTTATTTTTCATAATAATTGAGTGATATCATCCACTTCTTGAACCAAATTAGATCTTACTATTTTCTTTGGAAATCTTGAAGGTTGCTTTGCTTTCCTCAAATAATCAATGATCATTATCTTGATGCAATCTAATTTTTTATTCTCTTATTGGATTTTAGATTTCTCCATTGTTACATCAAGCACTTTAGACCTTGTTGGGATATTCAAATAGGAGTCAAAGTATTGAACATCTAACCTTATCACTACATTGATAGAAATATCCTTTACTATCCTAGTAAGAGAGTCATAATACTTAGCATATTCTAGTACAAACTCAGGAAGTTGTACAAAACTTGAGAATGCTATAGCTTATTGGATCCCACTATTGATCATTGCTTGCATGAGTGGTATCTTAATTATGGATTTTGACATTTCTAATAGCTCAATTTTAGAAATGTGTTCCATGTTAGTATCACTTATCTTAGACAAGTTTGAAGAAATATAGGTCTCAATGGGATATTATTTATACTCATAATTCATTTTTGCTTCCTTTGGCTTCTCAACTCTTTTTTCC
Source organism: Torreya grandis (assembly GCA_037957365.1). Taxonomy (NCBI): domain Eukaryota; kingdom Viridiplantae; phylum Streptophyta; class Pinopsida; order Cupressales; family Taxaceae; genus Torreya; species Torreya grandis. Next base: position 90,013 of record JARHVA010005744.1, on the reverse strand, counting down.
TTAGTATTCCCTCTTTTACTCAGTCTTGGAACTTATTCAAGTGATAACTCAGGAACTTCTTTAATAAAAGTTGTAACTTCTTGTACTTCTATTGCTTCTTCTCTTGATCTTGACATTTGTTGTGATTGATACCTGAAAGACTTGGTGAATGCTCTTGAGAACTCATTAATTGCTCTTGTTTATTTGGAGTGTTTGAACAACTAAGTTAGGTTATTTTATTCAATAACACTTATTAGAAAGCTTCAAGTTATAAGGTACTTATATCAAGTGATAAAATTTGAAAACTTTGGGTAACTTTCTATAAGTGAAAGAGTGTCAAAACTCTAGGAAGGTATAATAATTATACAAGTCTTAAGTCTTCTATGTTAGAAACTCTGAGAAAACAATAATAATTCATAACTATGGGTTTCTTCAAGATAGTTACTCAATTTTTTATGGTCAAGTAACTTGGGTTGGAAAACCTGAGAAAGCAAAAATAGTGTGTAATTATAAATCCAAGCAAGTAAGTAGTTATTAAAAATTTGAGCAAGATTTTCTTTAAGAGCTTTGGGTTTCTAGGGACTAGCTACTAGGGTTAGAAACTTTAGGAAGCAAGAAGTTGTGAAAAGTCTGAGCAATATGTTCTAAGTCAAATTATAGGGCATCTTGTAGGAAAAAAACATGTGTTTTAGATATTTCTTAGGGATTTATCATGCCAAGTATTTCTAAGGATTTTACAAGATTTAACAACATCAATACATGCATAAAAGATAAACAATTACAAGAAAAACAATAAAATGATAGAAAAACCTAAGAGGCAGAAAAAGAAAACTTGAGAATAGAAAAATGAGATGAAAATAAAAAATGGAAACATGCAACCAAAAGGGAAATAATCCACATACGTTGAATGCAAATTTTTTGAGAAGAAATTACTCATAAAACACTTGAAAAGGTCAAACAATGTCACTCAGGGTTCATAGGGGCAGTAAATAGGTCAATAAATTGAATGTTAGGTAGGAAATGAGGTGGATTTTTCAATATTTATATTATCCCTTGCATTTATGATAACTAAGTGACACATGGGAAGAAATCTGCACAAGCATTTTAAAGTTTATTGGGTTTCATGAACTGCTTTGCTTGAGTTGGTCTTTGAATTCAAGTACCTTCAAAACCCTAGTTTGGTCTATGCATGTGAAGACTTTAGACTTGTGAACTTTGAATGATTTTAATTATGGTTTTGAGAAATTGAAGCAACTTTGAAACCTTAATTTCTTGTAAGTAGTGCTTTTCATTGTGGGTTTTTTAAACTACTTTGCTTCAACTTTTACAAGAAGCAAAGTCATTAATCAATTTTGGTTTGATCTAGATAGTGTAATTTAGGTTTATTAAGAAAAATTAATTTAAAGGGCATAAGAAAAGAAACTTTGAGAACCCAAATTGGCCTATCAATGAGTCCCAACACTTAGATTTTTTTAAATCTCTTGGAAAGTCAAATAAAATGGGTTTTACAAAAATGACCTAGGCAGACAATGCTAAACTTCTAGAGAAATTTAAAATAATTGAGAATGAAATAAATCATAATAAGAAAAACTAAAGACTAAGTCTTATTTAAGGGACTGAGTTTTAACAAGAAAAATTGACGTACAAAAGACAAAAGACAAAAATTTCAATAAGGGTATCCCAAAATTCTATATGTAAAATTTTATGTGACACCAATTTATACATCATATTCCATGACCTTTGTGATATATCCTACTCTCTTCTCACTTAAATATTTGTTAAGGAGGAAATACCTAACTCTAGGATGAGACACCATAAGATGGATCCTATTGTTAGAGAGCATGGACTTGAATTACTTGAGGATTCTCAAGGTTGCAAGAACTTGTTTCTTAATGATAGTGTACCTCACATCATATCCTTCTAGCCATTCATTGAAAAAGGTAATTGACTACTCCATTGTTTCACTCTTCTTCTACATCAGCATAGTTGATATGTTGTTAATGTTAACAAAGGTGTACAAGATGAAGTCTTTATAGAAATCAAGATTTAAAAGTGAGGGTATTTAGGTAATGGCCTACTTGATGGCTTTGATAGTTGTTCTACCTTCATCAAACCAAGGAAACACTTGGATTTTATTTAGCATAGCGGTGATAGGCTTAACTAAGTTTTCAAAACTAGGCATGAATCTTCTCATAAGGTTGATCTCTCAAGAAATCTTTGGATTCCCTTTCTATACTTTGGCAAGGCTAAGGTTAGGATATACCTTACTCTATTAGGGTCAATGGATAACCTATATTTTAAAATAATGTGGCCTTGTAATTTGCCTTCATGAATATATAACACACATTTTTTAGGATTTAAAGAGATCCCATAGTCTTTTCATCTTTGGAAAACTAGTCTTAGATGGTTTATGTGGTCGTTAGCATTCTTAGAGAAGAATGTAATGTCATCCAAGTATACCAACACCATTTGATTTATAAATCCATGGAAATCCAAATCCATTTCCCTTTTAAAGGTTGCCCTAGCATTGGACAATCTAAAGGGCATCTTTTGAATTTCCCCACATGGTGGTGAAGTTAGTTTTGTACTCGTCCTCTTATCTCATTAGAACTTGGTTATAACTTCACTATCCATCTAAGAAAGATAAACCTTATAAACTAACAATTACTTATAGGAGTTAATCTATGGATGGTAGAGGGTAATGTTCCTTCAAAGATACCCTATTAAGATCTCTAAATTCCACACATAGTCTAATCTCTCTACTCTTCTTTCTAATAGGTACTAGATTAGCTACCCATGAGGAGTGTTTTATGGTGAAGATGATATTAGACTCCAAAAGCTTGGTTAACTTATTTCTCATGAGCTCTTCAATCTTGGGATCAATGGGCCTCTACTTCTACCTAACAAGCTTGACATCAACCTCTAGATCAATGGTGTGATAGGCTATATTGGGATCAAATCCCTTTAGGTCACTATATTTCCAAGAAAATATGTTTTCATATTCCTTATAGAGCTTTATAAAAACATGACTTTTAGCTTTAGTGCTTACCTTTCCAAGATTGAAATACTTGTCCTCAAAGATAAGAACTCTTTCATAGTTTTCCTTGTAAGTTGATGTCACTAATTTATCCTTATTCATATGGTCCCCTTCATGAAAGGGGCCTTCTAGGGTGACTATCCCTTTAATAATATTATTGGACTTTAATTGGACAATCTATTCTGCATATTGGTGCTATAACTTTTCTTGATTGAGGGAAGAAAATTATGTTTCTTACTACAAGAAGCATGCAATATATTTGTCATTTTCAAATATCTACCAATGAGCTTCATTGTCTAGCACTGATGGTATTATTACCAATTTTACATGTAGTTGAAACTTGGTTCTTTTTAGTTTCTTGTGGATGTCAAAATGAGAACCCACAACTACTAGCCTATCATAACATCAGTTTTGGCTTTTTGGCACTGATCAGATGTTAAATGCTTCAAAGTCCTCAAAAAGGCCCCACACTCTATGCTCTTATTACTTCATTAGATTATTCTTAGTGTAATTTTAACCTTTGACTTGGTTCGCTACCAATTCACTATCCCCATAGACTTGCAACTACTTGATTTTTCTCTTATTGGCCTATTGAAGGCCATGGATGAGACCCTCATATTCTGTTGCATTACAAGAGAAACTGAATTAGAACTTGTAAAAAGAGAAGTACTTATCATTTAGAAGGGAAATTATCATGACACATGCACCTACCCCATGATTTCTCCTTGAGCCATCAAAGAACAACTTCCATAGACCACTAGGATCTTCTTGAGGCCTTATGAGGGATGGAATAGGCTGATTTTCCTCATGCAAACATAAAAAACCCAAGTCTCTTTCTTCAACACCCTCTTAGGGGTCCATTGACTGGTTATCATTCCATAATTCATCCGTGAACATGTCTAGCACCTCCTCTAGATGAGTGTTTAAATCATGCCCCATTATAAATTCATCTTCATCAATGATGGTGAAATTGATGTTGACACTATCTAGCCCATAGGGCTCTATATGGAATTATGGGATGGGCTCAACCTTGATTGAAACCTTGGTCTCATACCTTATCTTGAAAGCCATATAGGACTAGTATGATACAAGATACCCCCATCTTTGCTATGAATTCTCTGGATAAGCATAGATCAAACCAAGGAGGCACATCTAAGGCCAATATGTATTAGGCCACTGAGATACCGAGACAAGATTTTTGGGTCATATTGAGGTCCCTAATTATACCATATGGTTTAAGAGAAGAACCATCAAGTTGCATCACTCCTTTTAATTGTGGTTCATATTTTACACCAAGCTAATCAATGATGGACTTTGCCATCACTGAGATACTAGCCCCATTATCCACCAAGTAATTATGTAATAGAAAGTTGCTAATGATTAATGAAATATAGAAGGGAGGAGGATTGACTACTTTACTTGATTTCCCTTCTTCTATCCCTTTGGTTTCATTGGTAAGAACCTCATTTACCTTTCTTGATAGCTTATCTATAACATTTTTAATGTTAATCCTAAATAGACCCTCCTAAAGAATATCCACCTAGATAGGCATGGAGATAATATCTTATAAGGGTATGCTCATATTTAAATTTTTCATTTGTTCAAGAATGTTGATGGGTAAACGACAAATATTTTATTACACTTTGGGAGCCACCATGGTTGTTTTTTGAACTTGTGAACTTAGGGAACAAAAAGATTCCTTTGGCTCTAATCTCTTAGGGGGGCTATAACATTTGAAGTGATAGCATGTTCCATAGGATTTTTTAGTGAAGGAGTGATGGTGGGAATTTCTTTAACTAATTACTAGTTACCATCCATATTCCTTATTTCAAATATTTTATTTGTTGCTACTAGACTATAGGCCTGGCTAGAACTACCCTACTAGCTAGTTGTGTAGCACTCCCCTTGTTCATAGTTGATCATTGTAGCATTAGGCTGATTTGGTCCCTAATTTACCCATTGACCCTATGTAAGATATTCAGATTTGGTCATCATAGGCAACTCTACATTTTTGGCCATAAGAGCTTGGTTGTATCCAAAGTTAGTAGCCTAATACCATTAATCATTGAAGGCTTAGTTAAGGTCAATATTTGGGATACTATGTTGACCAAAGGACTAGTTGCAAGGCATGGTGTCCTCTGCTTCTTAGGCCACATTATTCTAACTTAGGACCAAGGAGTTGGAAATAATGGAAACATTAGGGTTGAAGTTACCCTACCTATTATAGCCATGCTTCCCTTAGTTCTAACCTTGGCCTTGGTAGTTTCCCTTATACAAAGGCCTGCTTTCTTGAAAAGCTTACTGCTAAGGCTAATATGAACTTTGATAAAGCCTATTGAAGGTTTTTTTCCTTTTGAAATTTACTACCTCATTCGCCAAAGACTAAATCATGCTTTTGAGTTCCTAAAAGTTCTTTTATTTTAGTGAATCATTAGATCCACTAGTCTAAGCCTTCTCTTGATTTAGTATAGGGATTTTATTATTTGTTTTTGTAGGGTGAATGAAATATAATGGGCAAATAGAAATGGGAGATAGTTTGATCTTAGGGAATAAGGGCATTAGTGGTTTGGGTGTAAGTTTGTTATCCTAAACTAGACAATTTTCTACCTTAATTGCCACCTCATATACACTTAGAAATATATTTCCTCTCATATATTGGATCATTAACACTATGTCACTATTAAAAGCCTTTAAATAATATAGGAATATGAAGTTGTGGGTTGGTCTAATTACAAATTAGATTTTGTATCAAGTTTTCTAGAACCTTGTGTTGAAGTCTTGTATGACTTCATGAAGAGCTCTTCTGATTGTAGTCAATTGTTTTACAAGTGAAAAATGGTCACTTTTTTCCTTGAATATAATACAAAATTCTTCCTATAATTAGTCTCATGTTTTAATTGAATTTATAGTAATGCCTCTATACCAATCTAGTGCCTTTACTTTGAAAGATGTAGCTAACAACCTAATCACTATATTCTCCTCTGTGACATTATGTACATTGAAAAAGTTTGCTATGCCCATGAGATGTTTAGGGGGTGTTATAGCTTGGTATCTAATGTAATATGTAACACTTTTGAGGGGTGTAAATGTGATAGGATCATATTGAATAAGGACTAGAGGTCTTTGCCTATTAAAAACATCAAAATATCTAGGGACTGCCATGGCTATGCAGGGGGAAAATAAGGGTCTTCTTGTAGGGATAGGCCTTGCAAATTCCCTAGTAGTAAAGTTTCCTTGGTATGGATGATTATTTTAAAACCTTATTCTTTTTTATAATTTAAATGTAGTTCAATAAATTCAAAAGGAATACCTCTTGAAGCCGACCTTGTTATCACCTTTGGCATGAGATGGAGTTTTTGTTCTGCACTAGATAATCAATTCTTCCTTTCAAAGTTACCATATGCTATTGTTTATAGCTTAACCATTGTATATTTAATCTAATAAACATCGACTTTGATCAATCCTTCTTTGAAAGAATTGTGTCTCACTAGGTATGCCAAAAAATATTATATCTTGATTTGCACCCTTGAAGAGGGTTGTTCAAGCTCTCTCGAATTAAGCTTATAAAATTGGGAAAACCTAGGATATAGGTCACCTTTTTTGGGGATTAACCTCCAAATTATGCCAACTTCTACTTTGATGCTTCATGCCAAATATTGATTAAATATAAAACTTCACAATCAAGGCCTTGATTGAAACATGGTGTAGTACCCTTTAGGTGACTACTTGTCAAGATAATTGACCATATTTAAGATTTAATATCCTTTGCATTAAATTATATTTCTACTTTATCTTCATACTTAGATCATAGGCCTATCCATAGATGAAAAACCAAATTTAGATTATTGGTTTTCCTATAGTTTTTGTATTAGTATAGGCCTATAAAAAAAGTAGAACTTTTTATAATATAACAAGTCTAAAAGACCCATCCTTTCTTTGTAGGAACCCAAAACTACATGTGCATACATGGATTCTCTTGAAAACATCAAACACCATTGTAAGAAAAACTCTACCTAAGAAAAAATATGAACCAAAGGCCCATATTTTAACCTTAATGGTGACCCACATGTGTTCCTTTCATCCCACTACATTACTTGGTCTATTCCATAGCATTTAAACTAGATTCAATGGCATAAATAACCCTATAGAAACTTGTGTTTCATGGTCAAAAATAGCTTTCCAACCCTCATCAAAAATCTTAGACCCTTCTTTAATCTAATTAGTTGTTGAAAATAAACTCAACTCATTGATAAGTTGACTCAACTTACTTCATCAATTTTAATTTGTATGAAGGCTTGTAGATTATTGATCTCCTACCTATTAAACATGCCATTAAAACTTGTCATGTATACATTTACCTTTGAGATTCACTGACTCTTTGACTAGTGCTTGATGTTAGATCAAATGTATGATGCAATATGGACCATCGATATACTAAGAACCACTTTTTGAAAACCAATGGCTAGTTCATAATCTTAAATTTGATATCCTAGCCCCCATCGAATGACACTCATGTGACCATCATTGATGGTTGCATGACCATCAAATTTAATCTTAGTAGGATTGTCTTATTTTATCCCTAAATTTGACATTGGCATGAACATCCCACATTTTAGGTCCATTTTCAAAGGCTCATAACTTGAAGAAAAAAATCTTAAAAGACTCAAACTTTCAAGAGATGTTCCTAAGGTTAAGAAGTATGAACTCATTTTATATACTAGTCCTATGAGATATCTAGGTGAAGATATTGAAGGCCCAGGTTGATGGATCCACATCTATTCCAAGTAATGTCTTGGTGATGGTTGAAATTTTTGGATAAGTATGGAAAAACTTAGTGAAAATTGACTTAGGAAATAACTTTGCATATGCATATCTCTATTTGTGATTTGGCAAAGGACCTAGGATTTGGTGCATATGATCTTGGCACAAAAGTAAACAAACCGATATGACCAATTCTTCTTGACTCATCCACATGTGAAATATCTAGCTTTAACAAACTTCCTACTTGTGCTTTTTATGTGCTTCATTAAATCATGCAAAAAAAATTTATGTGGGCTAAAAATGGCCAATAGTTATGTAACATGTTCTAAACCCAAAATGGGGACAACTTAATTGGTGTTGTAAAAAAAGTGGTAAAAGGGAATTTTTCTTAGGTAGGGGCTATTTTTGGTGGTGAGCTACTTGGGGAAGTGTATAATTAGGGTTTAGTGCTTAGAGAAATGGATAGGAGTATCTTTTATTGGTTTTAGGTGGTGGTATAGTGGCCAACAATCCTACAAATCACCAAAGGTCTACCAACCCCTTTCTTGGTGCACCCTTTATATGAAGAGATACATGGTTGATGATGGAGCAAATGTCAATAATGTCACATTTAACTTCCTATAAAATATTATTTATGGGGAATGTTTCATGAATTGTAACATCCTAAAAGGCTATGATAGCCTCAAATATAATTCCATAGGAACCAACATACTCCATTTCACTCTAGGTCTAAAGATGGTACAAACTGAGTTCTATGTCATATATAAAGATAAAAAATATAACATGATATTGGTAAGGCCTTGGATACATAGTATACAGGTTATGCATTCAAATTTATTATAAAAAAATCTAGATCCTACACCTATGGAAGATATTCATAACCCAAAGGGATCCTAAACCTTTAAATATGCTACAAGAAACCATGCATAAGAAACATGTGTTGAAAATTGATTACCATTTACCTACCAATAGAGTTATGAAAACCCATAGTTGGTTGATGTTATTGAACCTATAAATCCTAGAATGGTTATCTTAAATAAAGGGGATGAAATACCTAAAACTTTATTAAAAGACAAATCAAAAGAAAATGGGGGTAGTGATGGCTGGAAAAGTCACTAATTCAGAACTAGTCACTAGTTAAGTCATTTCCACCATGTCCATAATTGAAAAAATCAATCTGTTGGAAAAGGACATTCCACTCATCCTCCCATTCAACTTGTGAGGGTTAGGAACCTATAAATTATCTGAGTCTTAAAACTAAGGACCAAAGGGTTAACCAGTCTACCATATATTTTCATGATAGAAATGTTAGAGGATCAAAAGGTCCCTCTTTATAAAAACATTTCCCATGATTTCAATCATATTTACCCAATGCCTAGCCATAAAAGGGCAAGTTTTAATTTTTATATTAATCTTATTACTTTTTAACCTCTTTGAAACATGTTCTTGGATCATACTATGATAGGGACATACTAGTTTTCCAAAGTTATCAATCTATTAGGTTTTCTTCCTCATTAGATGTTAGTTATTCTATTTTGGCCCCACTGAGTTGTTATTTGGATCATATCCCAAGTTTATCAATAGACAAAAATACCATTTATTCTCCTTTGGCCATGCTTGTACTCAAAGATAAAAATTTTTACATTAAAAATATGTACCATATAGATTAACATTACGTCTCAAACTTATCCATGTTTTCCTAAAGAGAGGCCTTCTCCCTCATTGAAAAGAAGGGATCCTCTAGGTAGCCACTCACTAATTTATTAGGAACCTTTGAACATATAATGATGGGAAAAGTGGAGTTAACTATGTCTTATCATTAGTAATTTAAGCTACATGATTATGTTCCTAAAAATTTGGCCCTGAAGTAAAATTATAACTATGTTGGGTTATTATCCACATTGAGAAATCATCATAACTATTCCAACATACTTCCCACACCAAAGAGAAGGCCTAATGTGAATACTTTCATGTTCTCAAAGGTGATTACCTACCTCAATATATATCTTGAAATCAATCCTTTTGAATTCCTAGAGGTGATTAATTTCCTTAGATATGGTCATAAGATCCAACCATTTGAATTTTTTTAGACTCTTACATTTATCTCAAAATAGGAAAGGACTTGTCACTCTTCTGAGTCTCAAGGCTAGGAAGTGCAAGAGTGGTTAATGTCTATTCTTAATATTCATATGGTTGAGATATTATAGGACTATGAAGCCTTGCCAAAAGACACTCCTTATTTCATAAATGCTTAGTGGGTCCTCTACTATGATGGAGCCAAGTGTCATCTACATGTAGGGGCAAGAGTTATTCTAATTTATCCTAAAGGACAAGTCATGATATTTGATTTCAAGATAAAAATTTAGTGTACAATTAATGGGTCTGAGTATGAATCCCTATTTCTTATCACGATCATCCTAAAATGTTTAGGTGTTTAAAAATTTAGGATATAAGGCAATTTATATTTGATTATAAACAAAGTTTCTAAGGTCTATCAAATTAAAGATGAGCATATTAAATTTTATAAATAAAATATGTGGGATATTGATAAAGACTTAATTATATATATATATATATATATATATATATATTATATATAAGAAATCCCTATGTAAATAAACTATCTTTTTAATTCTAGGGTTACTTCATCTTCATGCTTTGACCCTCATCTCATTATACCAGAGACTAATTTCATAGTTTCAGTCTAGATGAAACCCCTCATGTGTAAAAATATGATTTTATAGTATAATAAATGACTATCTATTATTCCTTGGAATAACTAAGACTAGCATGAAGTTATTCTTGAGTTCCTATGAGGCTATGACGACTTCTCATATTCTCACCACAAGAGAGGCTTCACTCTTACTTGTTATCCCACATTTTCCCTCAGGGGTGAATACCATGAATCTTATTGTAAAGTTTAGGATTACCTATCCCCTAATGATGAACATGAAATTTTTAATATGGAAGGTGAATATCTTGGTCTCCCCCTAGACTGTGACATTTTTGAGGAGGGAAATGCCTCCCTAATTGAATAAACTATTGATATTAACATCAAGACTAAGGAGAGTCCCAAAATTATGAAACTTGGGTTTTATTTATCTATATTGGAGGTGGAAGGACATAAGAAACTACTCACTAAACTCTCAAAATCTTTCAATTTCTCTTACACTAACATGGGAGGCATCAAAGTTGATGTTTTTGTCCATAACCTAGTTACAATGCCTAATGCAAAACTAGTCAAACAAAATATTAGGCCCATCAAGTCTAAGGTCACCTTGATGGTAAAATAAAAGGTTATCAAACTTTTGAAATTCATATTTATTAATATAGTGGATTATTCCAAGTGGATTTCCAACATATTTCCCATTTTCAATAATAGTAAGATCAAGATATACATATATTTTCAAGATATCAACAAAGCATGTCTAAAAGATGACTTCCCTCTCCGTTCCATCATTGTCATTATTGGCATAATAATAGGATATTAGTTTCTATGACTAGGGTATGTATTCTTAGGATAAAATTAGATCTACATTTTTTATGATGATAAGAGTATGACCTCCTTCACTATGCATGGGGGACCTTTTGTTATGTTGTGATGCCCTTCAGTCTTAAAAATGTAGGGAAACCATACCAAAGCGACATGACCCACATATTACATAATCTTATTCACAAGATATTGGAGGTATATGCATATGATATTTTAATAAAATAAAGATGATGAATAGACCATTTAGAGGTGTTAAACACAATCTTAACATGTTTAATCAGATACGTTGTTACTCTTAACCTAAAAAAATGTGTTTTTAAGGTCACCAATGGAAAAATACTAGGGTATATCATCTCCAAGTATGATATTGGTATTGACCCTAATAATATTCAATAAATATTGGAAATTATTCCTTAAATAGATGAATGAGGCATCACAAAATTCTTGGATAAGTTGGTATCCATTTGATAGTTCATTCCTGATCTTACCTATGTTGTTAATATTATCAATAACCTATATAAAAATACAAGTGGATTAATTTGGATAGATGATTATTAGGATGAATCTGAAGCAATTAAATAATTACTTATGTCTCCTAACATGCTCATGTTGCCTAATACAAATAATACATTAATATTTTATATTAGATCAAATGAGGTGTCTCTCACTTGCATGTTGTCTCAAGAAGATGATACTGACAAAGAACATGCCAATTATTTAATTAGATAAACCCTTATTAGTTATGAGACATGATACACTCAATTATGAAATTAATTATTAGCTATAGTGTTTGTGACCAAATGGTTGTGACATTGTATGTTCAATTAGGAAACAAGAGATATCGTGAGATCTCAAGTCTTACATACTTTTTTTAGCCCAACCAACTCTCTAGGAAGGCTAAGAATTTCATCACACTCTTAGTCAAGTTTAATTTAACTTATGTCAAATAAAATTCCATTAATTGATGGATCATTATTGATTGGTTCATTTATTCTCCCTTGGAAGTTAATGATCTCATCGATATTGACTTTCCCAATGAATTGATTTGCTACATATAAAAATTTCTATTAGCTCTTTTCCTTAGAACACAAATGTCATCAACTACCTGATTGACTATACTTGTCCTAAAGGGGTCAACTCATAAAAAAAGAGGCATATTCATATCATCTCATCCAAGTATGTTATTTTAGACATAGTTCTTTATTTTAAGGCCTTTGATGGTATGCTACTCAGATGTGTCAACCAAGAGGAGTTAGGAAGAATGATTTTTAATTTCCATAGTGGTGTTTATGGAAGACACTTTGGTGGCCATGAAATAACTCATAAAATACATAGGATTGGATATTTATGGCCCACTTTAGACCATGATGTCATCAAATATGTGTATAAATATGAGAAATATCAATAATTTTCACATGAGATACATATCCCCACTAAGGCATTACATCCCATAGTCACTTCCTGGCCCTTTTCCACTTGGGTCTTATATTTAGTAGGTAATCTCTCCCCTAATTATTTGGATGCTCATGATTTCCTTACAACATCCATGAAATATTTCACTAAGTGGGTGAAATATATGTTATTAACAATTATCATAGTTAAGTCATTGTAAAATTTATTCTATACCAAATCATTTATTGATTTGGGGTCCCACATGTTATCGTTATTGACAATGAGTCTCTTTTAAAGAATCCTAAGGTTTGTGAAGTATTTAAGAAGTTTTTTATATTTGATTTAACAATTTTGGGAATATTGGTGTATTATTACTAATTTAGTTAAAGCATCTAAGTAGTAAAATTAGTAAATAAATATTAAATAATTAATCTACTAATTTATGTAAATTAGATTGAAATTTTGAATTTTCTAAAAATAGTAATAAGATGGATAAAATAACACTTAGTTAGAAACTAGTTGATACAACTAAGACACGGTCTAAGATTCACTGAGCAAGACTGGGACACTATCACCAACTAAGATTTGACCTTCATTTTATGATTGGATAGGAGCACTAAAATTTGATAGGAGTGGAACTAGTGATATATTCCACTTCTATCACTATTGTCTTTAGGATCTAAGCTTTTTAAGTTTTGTTCACTAGGTCTGTGTGACCCTGTCTATGAAGTTTCAGTAGCTATAAGTCTATAAAGCTCCTTGAAGAGCATATTTTATCTTCAAACCCTATACTCCATTATAATTAGACCAATTTTTAGAAAGAGGCGGGAGTTATTGTGTGTAATATTCAATGAACATGTATCCATACCCCTTGTATGGGCACATTGCCTATATACCAATACTTCAAAGAGGGATCAAACCATATGTAGTTCTCCAACTTGATGTGCTTTGTGAAATTGAGTGTATGAATATGCAAAGTGATAAAATATATATACTTGAGGTGGCTATAGACTGGTGTAAGGATTTGAATAATCTTGTAAGTATATTGGTTGGATGTATGTAGAGAATAAGGAAGATTTCTTGAGTAGTCTTGATTTTAATCTTGCTTACTTAGTGATATTTTCAAACCCTTTCCAAAAAATCTTTGAATGGGATTTTTTAGGGATTTATTGGTCATGGGTTGAATTTAATTTCATTAGGTTGACAAGGAAAATGATGGGGAACTAGAATAAACTGATCATTTGGGAAAAAATGGACTTAGACAAGAACACCAAGAGCAGATAGGAGTGGCATCATTGCTCCTAGTGTGACACTATTATCCTGAGCTAACACAACTTGGGGGATGGATTAGTCATGGAAAAAGGGGTCTGGCTCAATTGGGATCAAGTTTGAAAGGCTATGGATGATTAGAAATTAGTGAAAAGATGCTTATGAGGGTCATGAGAGAAAGTAAGAGGGACTTATGGGTTGGGTGTCTTTAACCATGCTCAAGTTACCAATTTTTACATTTTATATGACTACATTTCCCCCCTTTTATTCTAGTGATGCAGAAAATCAAAATACTAGGATAAAGGGGAAAAAAAATACCTGAACTTACCTGTAAGGGTGAATTTAATGAAGCTATGTGATGTTAGGTGTGAATAGAGAAGCATGTTATGAATTATGAATTTGCAAGACAAAAAAAAAGAGTAGAGTAGTTCTTACTAGATACACTATATCTAAAATAAGAACATACAAATATGGGTAAGAGAGAGAGGAAGAGAAAGGAATGAATACACCTCATTAGGTACATGAACCAACAAAAAACTTGTTATGATGTTGAACAATGTTGGATGATGTTGAGTAATGTTGGATGATGTTATACTAAGAGCAATATCATGAACAGAGCTAAGTGCTCAATTCCTCAAAAGTGGCTCAAAAATGTAAAGACTAGACCTTTGGATTCATTATCACCCATTGATTGAAGCTATGCAATCATGCATGTGCTAATTTATGTCTAGATTATGTCTAATCCCTCTGAGTAGGTGGATCAAGAATGTAAAAGCTAGCTAGTCCTTTGGTTCCATCATTACCCCATGAAGTAAATATATGAACTAGTACTGGTATGAAATATATGTCATATGAGATGGTTCCTAAAGACCATGAATGATATATAATATAATAATGTTAGCATGGATAGCTAAATGTATGTTAGAAACTAGGCCACTCTTGGCTACTTCGAAAGATGGATATTAGGTTTGTATGAAAGCCACTCTAAAACTAGTGCACTAGGCTTATATGAAAGCCACTTCAAAATGTGGAAGTTAGGCCTATATGAAAGCCACTAAAAAATGATGTCAATCACCTATAAATGGAATATGGCATATAACTATTGAGAATGGATGGGTGATATTGAACTCAAAAAGAAAATAAAAAAATGTGCCATGCACATTACCCCCAATCACTAGTGTCTTAAACATGGATTCTAGTCTAGAATTTATACTAATTTTTGTATCTAAAACTAGAAATGAGATCCATCATGTTGTACATGATTCCTGCTATATCTACATTCTCTGAGCAAAAGTGTAATAAAAATTATTGATTCTAAACTAGTCTACTTATGTAAAACTATAGTTAAACCTACTTTTCTACCTACTTTTAAAAAGTCTAGTTTTTCTACTGTTTGGATAGGAGTGCCAAAAATGGATAGTAGTGACACCAATGTTGTAGTCCAATCTTGGTGATATTGTCTTATGCCAAATTTGATGATTGTTCTAACATGTTAACTATCTACCTAGTTTGTTTTGACTATTTTGATGTCTGTTATTATCCTAGGTGCTCTGAAAGCTAGATTTTTTACTATTAGGAGTTATCATCTCTGTGACAAAACCCCTATTTGTTTCCCCCTCTTTTGAGGGTAGGAATGATGACCTTGTAATAAATTACCTAAAAATAAATATCTATACAAGTGTGTTATGCTACAAAGATATATGATATAGCAATGATAATTGACAAGATATCTCAAAATGTAGCATGGTTTATAATGAGAGATTGTTAGATCAATAAGGGTATACCTAGATAGATATAATAATGTAATAGCATGTGCAATGTATTGAATTAGAACTAGAAGTCTATTTTATTTTTAGTTATCATGGAGGGATGGAGCATGATGTCAATCATGGCATCCAAGATAGAAAAATAAAGCATAATGTGGATCATGGCATCGCAAACAATGAGAAGCAAACAAGCAATAAGCACACAAGGCAAGAAATAAGAAGTGTACAAAAATAACAAAGGGGACAAGTAAAAAAGAGACATAGGCACATATCACTTAAAAATTAAGCATACAAGGCATGTTAAAATGCCACATACACATATAATTAAAATAATAAAGGGTTTGCACAAGGGCCAAAATCACGTAAAAGAGTACAGATAAAGGACATTGGAAAATGTCCTAAGGCACACACATGAATAAAAGCAAAGGACATTGGAAAATGTCCTAAGGTACATATAGGAGACAAAATAGGAACTGAGAAATGCAATCACATCTAGCTACATAAATAAAGAAAGGAAAGCATGTAAACACTATAAATACAATCACATCTAACTAATCAAATCAATAAGTGAAAATATGCAAGACATGTTAGTATAAGACTAGGTATATGCTAATAAATACACAAGTGTTATATACTAATGAGTATCGATAGAGTAATCTATGTAGGCTAGTAAGTAATGTACATTAACATGATAACTAAATTGTGTGGTGTAAGAATGACATAACTTGGATGGTGTAGTCACGTACATGATGCCCCTAGTGGGTATGTATATCGATGTATGTCTCGATGTATAAGTAAGATACCCACTCAATGGGTAGAGTGAAGTAATAAAAGAGCTAGATGTCACTGCACACACTCAAAAGAGATCAAGTGAAGTGTGGTAATGTGGATAAATCAACAAATAATAGCATATAACAAAAAATATAAGTCTAGCTTGATAGTATAAATGTAAGGTATGGATGATTCATACAATCAAAGTGTTTTTGGTGTTTTGACATATTTTGAATGTTTTTGAAATTTTTATATATTTAAATGTTTTGATTTTTTGAGATTTGATTTATGTACAATCAATAACATGAAGACTATGTATAAGAATTTGAAAGAAAGAACTATGTACAAGTAAGCAAAAAGAACCTATGTACAAGTAAACTGGGAAGGGATGATACTAATCGATGAGTCTCATGAGAAACTCCATATCATGGTGTCCTATATCAAGGAGAAGAATCACACATGATCATGAATCACAATAGAAGTGCTGAGACTAGATATGAAAGTTGTATATGATGTAAATGATCAAAAATATATAAATTAGAAACAAGTTTTGGGGTCCCCCTATAACTCTGAGATGTGGATGCAATCGTAGGCCTCTTAAGGACCCATTAGGTAGTAGGAGAAGCTCTCTCAACATGTGATCTATGTGTAGATGCATGAGATCTCAATGATACTAACTGGGGTGTGAACCCTATAGATAGAATTTGTTTATAATCTTGAAGCTATGGAGGTGTATGAATTATCTATGCTAGTGATGGATGCCTCAACTATATCTAAGTTAGAACTAGAGGAAGAATGATAATTGGTGGTAAAAATGAAACTAGTGACTATGGAATAGTAAATGGCTTTGAATTGGGGAGTGGTAACTCATATGGAACTCCACCAACTATAACAACCTAATTAGCATGAATGAATTTCATGCATCTATGTATTTCTCAAAAAAATTGGATCAGTGGTCAACCAAGTAACATATCAAAAACTCCTACACTGAGAAATATAGTGAATGGTGTGGCCATGTGTGATGGAAAAACTTATAGAGGAAATAATATCTCACCCAATAAACTCTATATGTTCCCATTGAATCCATTGATAATTATATCTATTGGGGTAATATCCTACTCTAAATATCCCAAAAACTGTGATAATGTCATAGTGCACATGTTCACAATGGATCCATTATATATGAGAACACTATGAATAGGATGATTATGAATGTAAGGTCTAATAAAGAGTTCATGATAATATAAATCAACCTCGATGATCACCTGCTCTAAGAAGGAGATGGAAGGTCTAACTAGAACTCTATAATTTTATACACTAATCATGTTTCTCGAAGGATGTGTCTCAATAGAAGGTGCCCTATATGTATTTGGTGGTAGATGTGTATGATATGCATGGTGAAACCTTAATGTGTCCCCTTTTTATTATTTATATTTCTACAAAAATGGATCTAAAAATATTTTCAAAGCTTTATCATATGTTTTCTTTCACTGAGGAGGCTCAATTAAAGTGCTAAGATTAATATGATTTCCATCGATCAAATCCCTTATCTTATGTCCTAAATTGATGCATTTGTTTATTGTATGCCTTAGTAACTTATGAAGCTCACAAAATGCATGTTGATCATATCCCCATGGAAGAGGATTTGTTGGGTCAACTTCCTAAATAAGAGGGAGAGATATGATGTTACATTATAATAGTTGTTGTAAAACTTTGGCTGGAGAAATTGGTATATTGGTAAAGGTTCATTGAGGAGGTGGTGATAAAACCACATGTTGAGGAAGCTCAGAAGCCACATTAACTATTGGTTGATTTTTAATCTTGCTATCATTAACCTTGAATTTGTGTGGGGATTTTCTATTACTCTTATTTGTTGTTTCTAAGATACTTGTGTACTTTAGTTTGCCCATTGAAATTAGTTTGAATTCTCCTTCCTTTATTGTATGACACAATTCAATTAAGGAAGAGAATATTTTAAACATAATTAATTCATTTAAATTTGGTAGGAGACTCCATTTGAAAATATCTTGTAACTCTTGATTGCCCATGGGGCTAGTCATCTTAGCCAAAATAGTATTGTATTAGAGAACATAATCTATGAGATGCATATTTGAACTTTGTTTCTATTATGCAACTTGGGCATATGAAACCCTATCACCAATTTTAATGCTGATATGAGATAGGAACATGTTGGCTAAAATATTGAATGCATTGACCGACTGATTTGATAAACTATAGAATTATTGTAAAGCATAATCCTTTAGGCTATGTGAAAATAGTATGGTAAGTAGCTAGTTATTTGGTACATATTCTAATCATGATATGTGAAAATATCTCAAATGTGTCTCTTGATCACCCTTGCCATCATATAGAGTAAGCTTGGGTTGAATAAAACCTTGTGGCAAGGGTGTAGAAGCAATGTGATGTGCCAATGGTGTATGCAATAGAGAAAAAGAATCTAAAGGCTGCATAGGTCTAGAGGTACCTACTCAAGATGTATTACCTTGGATTGAATAGATCTTATCTCTTGCACATGGGCTACCACATCAAGAGACAAATATGTACTAGTTGTAGTTGGTGGTGTAGAAGCAGGTTAGGCTATTATAGGGGTTGTTGAGACATAGTTACCCCCATAGTGTCATTTGCAACTAATTTATCTATGGTTTGGGAATATTGACCATTATTCACTCTTTGTTATTATTATTTTAGTATTTTAAGCATGTCATCTTGCATGTCAGGGTGTTTAGTTAAGATTTATTGAAGTTCCCTTTTATCAGTTTCATCAAAACTGGTATATTGGGCTAT
The DNA here is from genome assembly GCA_037957365.1 of Torreya grandis. Classification (NCBI taxonomy): domain Eukaryota; kingdom Viridiplantae; phylum Streptophyta; class Pinopsida; order Cupressales; family Taxaceae; genus Torreya; species Torreya grandis. Next base: position 70,740 of record JARHVA010005744.1, on the reverse strand, counting down.
TGTTAAAGTAGGAAAATAATTTGAGATTTTATTGAAGTTTTTTCAATAATTTGTAATAGACAAAGTGATAGAAAATGAAAGTAATAAATATAGGAAAGTAAATTCCTAAAAATAGTTAACTAAAAATTGGATAAAAAGGATATAAAACTCATAAACATGTAAGGTGATACCTCAAGGAGCAATAAGACCTAGTGTATGCAACTAGGGTTTTAAAATATAAATATTTTGACAAATTACTATGAAAATTTGAAAGTTAAAGTGAATTTTTGAGTTAGATATGAAAGTAAAAAATCAGAAATTTATTGGAAAATTTGTGATTTTTAGAGACCTAGAAGATGTAACTAGGGTTTTGAAAAATAAATGTTTTTTAAAATTACTATTGAATTTTGAATTCTGAAGTGAATTTTTTATTTTAATATGATAGTAAAAAGTTAGAAAATTATTGGGAAAATATTTAGACCAAGTATGGGTAACTAGGGTTTGAAAGAAAATTATTTTAAAATTACTACAAAATTTTAAAATTTAATGCTAATGTATGATTTTATTATGTAGGTAAAAAATCAAAAAAATGTAGGAAAAATTAGTAGAAAATTTACCCTAGGGTTTCTAGGGTTTTTATGCACAAATGAAGTAAGTCAAGTTCACCAAATGATTTAATAGTTTAGGGAATATTGGTGTATTATTCCTAATTTAGTTAAAGGGTTTGAGTAGTAAAATTAGTAAATAAATATGTAATAATTAAGTTACTAATTTGTGTAAATTAGATTGCAATTTTGACCTTTTTAAAAATAGTAATAAGATGGAGAAAATAAGACTTAGCTAGAAACTGGCTGATATGATTGAGACATGGTCTAAGATTCACTGAGAAAGACTAGGACTCTATCACCAAATAAGATTTTAACTTCATTTTATGATTGGATAGGAATGCTAAAAGTGGATAGGAGTGGTACCAACACTGTAGTCCACCTCTGTCACTAAAGAATTAAGTTTTTTGGGTTTTATTTGCCAAGTCTATGTGACCCTATCCATGAAGTTTAGGTATCTAGAAGTCTATAGAGCTCCTTGTAGAGTAAATTTTCTCTTCAAACCCTATAATCCATTATTATTTGACCAATTTCAAAAAATATAGGGGGGGTTAGTGTTTGTAAGATTCACTGAACACATATCCACACCCCTTGTTTGGGTGCACTACTTACATACCAAAACTCTAAAGAGGGATCAAGACATATAATTTTTCCACTTGATGTGCTTTGTGCAATTGAGTGTATGAATATGAAAAATGCTAAACTAGATGTACTTGAGGTGACTAGGGACTGGTTTAAGGATTTGAATAACCTTTTAAGTATATTAGCTAGCTATATGCAAAGAATAGGGAAGATTTCTTGAGTAGTCTTGATTGTATTCTTGCTTACTTAGTGATATTTGCCAACCCTTTCCAAATGATATTTGAATGGAATTTTATAGGGATATATTGTTCATGGGTTGAATGTACTTGTATTAGGCTGATAAGGAAAAGGATGTGGAACCAGAAGAAACTAACCATTAGGGCCAAAAATGGACTAGGACAAGAGCATCAAAATCAAACAGGAGTGGCATTAGTGCTATAGTCATAGTGTGGTGCTATTCTCATAAGCTAACAAGACTTGGGGGGTTGGATTAATCATGAAAAAATGGGTGTATCTCAACTAAGATCAAGTTTAGAAGGCTATGAATGATTAGAAATTAGTGAAAAGATATCTATGAGGGTCATGAGAGTAAACAAAATGGATTTATGGGTTGGGTGTATTTAACCATGCTCAAGTTACCAATTTTTACATTTTATATGACTACAATATCACACCGCTCAACCTCTTTTTACTAACCATAGGCCATTGTTCAGGTTAAAGCTACTAACAAAAACTTGAAACTAATTTTTGTCAAAACTATTAGAGATTCTAAATGTGTTTAGAACTTACAGATCTATCCATCACTTTGGGTTTAAAAAAAACTATTGATAAAAATACATGGGAAAACACATATTAAATCATGTTTGTATTTGAATCTATAATTCCATTAAAGGTAGAGATACCAAACCTTTGAATTTTCCTCTAGAAGATCCTTGATCATGGGTACATATAGGCATGAATAGATAAACTAGAGACTTTAGATGAACATCATATCATTGTTTAAAATAATTTTATTTCTTACCTCAATTTTATGGGTAGGAAATACAAAAAAATTACTATAAAAACCCTATATATGTAGGAGAAATTATCCTTAGACTTGATAATCAAATTGAAAAATATAAAGGAGACGGTCAAAAATTCATACCAAATTGGTTAGGCCCCTACTTGGTGACCAAAAACTTCAATAACAAAGCTTATCAATTATGTGGTATAGAGTAAAATGAGTTATATGAATATATAAATGCTTTTCACCTAAAACATTTCTATATCTAGTACTTGCATCTCATATTTCCCTCATTTTCATCATAGTATTATAGTTTGTGTTTGTTTGCATATTAAATGTTCTATTTGATGATTATTTGGTTGTTAATTTGCATAATGTAAACTTTAATAATGTATTTTATCATATCATCCCATTCTCATAGTACACCATTGTCCCATAGAAAAAAATTTCAAAATCAGGATTACATTGGTTCTTGCCTTAGTTATTATGAGAAGATTACACTTATTTTACCTATATCTTCTTGCACAACTTAGAAAATTATAGCCTATAGTCTAGTATAAAATCTTTTCCAAGATATAATCTCCTATCATAGTTCCTTCTAAAGAAACATTAGCATGCTAAAAAATAGGTAATTTTATTCACCTATATTGGTCTTCAATGATGAACTCTTACATCTTACTAGTTTCATGAGGCTAATATTTAGGGGTAATGGCCTTTCATATAAATAAATATACACTTCTATGAAAATCAAAATATTGTGCAAAAATAAAAGACATATTTCAAACTTCTTACCCATGCTAGCATTTGGTGTTAATACTTCACATCTTATTAGTTTCATGGGGTTAACATTGGGGAGAGGTGCCCTTACTCACCTACAACTAAACTTTGGTGATGAACCCATGTGTCTCCTTAGTCACATAAGATTAAGTTTAGGGGGTCAAAAATAGAGGATAAAAGCTAAATATAGTTTAGTTGAAAAGGGTAACTTTATCCCACTTACTGATTTTATTAAGGCTAGTCATATCTGGATAAAGCTAATAAAGTTAGTATTTTGTAAATTTTAAAAAGAAACACATTTTTTTCCTTTTTATCATAAGGATTGTATCATCTTATTTTTTCCTAAGAAATTTTGGACTATATTTTTCATTAACCATCATCTCATGTTTATCCTATTCCATTTTTCATTCCCTACTACAAATTGAGAGTCATGCATTGTATAAACAAAAAAATTGGGTCATCACCTGAAAAATAAATGTTAATGCATTTTACATGTCCATAAAATCACATCATCTACATACATTTTACTCCCACATATATAAGCATATTCCAAATCATTATATATACAACATATAAATACATGATATATCATCACATGCCTAATCATCTACAGTAAATAAACTAAAAATAAAAAGCATGCAAATTAAATCCCATAACACATGACCAATTGATATGAAGTAAACCAAATGTCTCTCTATATATTATAATAATTATCAAGTTAGTACACAAATAATTCCCAATATGAGCACCTTCTTGGAGGGACAATGTGCCTCAAGGCATCTAAAAAAGAAACAACATATACAATGGTATTAAAAAAATCTATAAAAAGCCTCAAGAGCCTATACTCCTCCTATGAGAAGGTATCGATGTAGATTAATGTTGAGGGTTGTTCCTCTAGTGGTGTCTCTTATTAGTGTCTTCCTATAAGGCTATATCACCCACTCCAACCAAGAGGATAGTATGGTGGCCCTTGTTAGTGATTCCCTCTAAGAATATCCCCAATGTCCTATGTTTGGAGGTGTGGCCTTCTCTTATGCCTACCATCATATCCACAAGGGAATTTGATTTCCTCACCTTGGATAATAAGGTAATGTGATCCATCCTCAATTTTTTCACCATCATGAATGCATGGTACATTAAGGTAAAGACATTTCTATGCTAACCAATCCCTTAAGCAGTCCAATATCTATCAGGAGTTAGTCTCTAGTCATGAAAGTTATAAACTAAAAAATGTTTATCAGGGTGTCCCTAATCATAATAATCCACCCATTAATAGTATCTATAGTCACAAATTGTAAAATCAACATTAGGTCTAGTCAATATAAATATCCAAAATAATAAAATCATCTAAATAGTTAAGCTACAAAGTGAAATACAAAATACAAATGGAAATATGTAAATCAATATTTTACCTAGATCCACCTCATGCTAATAAAGGTCATAATCATCATCCATGGCCATCCTCATCAATGTTAAGGACATTCTCTAACTCAATATAGTTTGGAACCTCACTGTCTCCACTTCATGGATGTTATTTCTATGTAGGGTCCTCTTGAGTAAGGCCATGTTGTCATAATGGGTTCATTTTCTATTATCTCTATATGATATGTCATCCTCCTATCCTAGCTTAAATGGGGGAGGTCCCTGTGCCATGCCTAGAGGAAATTTTAGGGTGATGAGTACCCCTCTCAAAATTGGTTACCATGTAAACCTTAACAATCTCATAGTTATCACCTCCCATATGCCCATGTAAAAAATTCCATGGATAATAAGATTTATTGTGTAGGGCATGAAAAACTATTATATTACCTTATCTATAGGATGTACCTCAATCTGTGATATCCTATCTCAAACTTGAGTAACTACTATAAGATAAACTCCCTCATTGACCCATTACCCAACCATGACCTAGTAAGGAAAGGAAATTAGGCTAGTTTTCAAAATTCTAACTTCTTAGGGTATATGAAATGGTGCCACTTCCATCCATATAGTGGACCTAATGTCCTCAGGCTCTCTAATCAACACTCCCCTTTGATAGGGATGATACATTCATATATCCAACCCATGATAATCATGAAGTCAATAATTGAGAGGGATCCTAAATGATACACATGGTAAAAATACCTATAAGTCTAAGCTAATAACTCTATTATCTAGGAGTGGTGTGCTCCCCTTTCCTCAACATGTCACATAATTGATGAAAAACTAAATAGTACCCTATCGGTACCCTTATCTACCCATAATTGGGAGGCAATAATAGTAATAATGAACTTATGTAGGATGGATATCATTGATCCATCATCCTAAAAAATACTCACACTACACTTCATACCCACATTGGGTGCATTAAAATCTCTAAAACTCTTCACCTAACTATGTGACTCATGAATGCTCTCAATAATTTGAATAGATACCAACCGACTAGTTGTAGGAAGGCTAGTGATCTGATAAACCTCAAAGAGAGTGATTAAACACTCTTTTAAGTCCTAGGGGAACATACAAATTTTTTGATTAGGGTCCTAATAATTCAAAATGTCAAAAATTAGTCATTTGTATGTCAATTCAATCCCTGCATGTGGAACCCATAGGATTCTAGTTCGATCAAGGATGGATAACTTATCTTCCATCAAAAGTGCCAAGACTCAAGGGAGAATTTTTTTATACTAATGTCTAATCCAATGTATATAAGGTAATTATAGAAATTAAAGGGACCTAAGTCATCTCAAAGACAAATTCCATCCTTAAAATAAATGCATGTTTCTTTACCTAGTTATAGTGAATGAAACTACCCTATTTGTAGGTGATAGTTATATAACTACTTGAGGCAATTATGTAACCACTTGAGGTAGTTACATAACCACCCTAGGTGATTATGTAATGACCCTATAAATAGGTTTCAAAACCACCCCACTATAAATAATGGTGGTTATGTAACTTCTAGCCTACAAAGGTCGATGGTTTCATCCATAAGTGATGGTTTTGTCTTCTCGCCGCATGCCCTCTAAATCCCCTAAAAACTTTCAAAATCTACCATAATAAAATAAATTCCTATATTTTAATAATATAACCTTCTGAATGAACATTATAAATCTATAAATTTTTAAATTCATTAGATTTATAGTAATTCTTGACCTAAAATTACAAAATTGGGGCAAAATGAAAAAGAACACAAAACATACCTGATCCTAACCCATAACTCCTCCCATTATCAGATTTATCATCCTCTCATCATCCTCTTCCCATTGATTACTTTATCACTTTAAATAGTCATAGGAATTATATAACTAAAGAAATATAATTATTATTTGTCACAAATGAGTTAGGTTTTCTCAAGTTTTAAAATATATTAAGCCCCAAACTAGCTATTTTTAGTTTTAAAAACTCTAATTTTGGTATATTTTTGCATTCTACACATATTTTAATGTTTAAAAATAATATTTTCAATAAATTATACAAATTATGTTTTAAAATTAAATTTTTATTGGATTTATATCTTTTGTATCAAGTTTTTATTATTTTGTGGGTTCTTGACCACTTGGCACTAGATTCAGTCCCCCGAAGGGATGGTTCAATTTGTATAGAGTCTTGATTGCATTCATTGTGCCACTAAGATAAGTAAAGTAAGTATTTTTGAATTTATATTTTACTTTAAAATGACATTACTTGGGATTAAACTCTTGTTAATTCATGACAAGGTGTCCTCCTAAGGGGGCAATATGTATGCACTTAATTTTTGCATAATGTTATATTCTCAACATGATAGGTCCAATGATGATGTAGTGACCTCCTAATAATACTCAAATTGGAAATATATAATACCCATTCCATTTTGTATTTCATATCTCTCTTTTAGGTTCGTTAAAATCCCCTTTTTGTTTTCCTTTGCAGCTCCCCTCACCTTATTTTCAAAAATATCTCATTAGTGATGAAACAACCCTGTTAGGTGACAAAATCACCCTAGAGAGTTATAGAATTACCCCACGAGTGATAGGTTCATCAGGATGTTATTTAAAATACCATAAAAACCTATTATAAAAGGGTGGTTATATTTTAAATTAAGGTAATTTTATTAAATTGATAGGGAAATTTTGTCCCTAAGAGCATTGTTTATGTAACCACCCCTACAAATAGGGGTAATTCTATCACCATTATCTCACATTTTAATTTTAATTAATAATTAATTAAAATTAGACCAAATAATTAATAATTTAATTAATTAATAATTAGACCAAATAATTAATATTTGATTAAATCAATCAAATATTAATATCTCCCTTAATTCATGTCCGAAAGAGCAACGAAAGCCAACTATAGGAATTCTGCTAATCGTAGCCAAGCCAATCTCCATCATGACCCTCTATTCATCCTATCAGCGTACGAGGGTCGCATAATAGGCTAACCATCAAGTCTGACGATGTCCACTAAAAAAGGGGACATGACATTTTAGCTTTAAGACACATTATTTGACAGGTTTTGCATGATTATTATTATTTTTATTTACTTTTATACTTAATTTAACTCTAATAAAGCCAATCTCACTCCCTCTTCTATTTCCAATCATTTTGAGTATCTCCTAAGTTTAAGTCTGTTAAACTCCTTCATACAACCTCTATTACTCTTTTACAAGTAAGCCAATTTTGGTTTGATTCTGGATCCAAAATTTTCATTAGAGCTTAATGTTTTTGAATAATTTATATCCATAACATACTAACATTTATTTGGATATTTAATTTGATTAATTTTGTGTTTGATTACATAGTTCTAAATAGGGAGAACCATTGTTCTTACATCTAAATCTTTGTAAATGGTGCCTTTTCAACCAACCATAGTCAGTTATTATTTGTTTGGATTTATTTATATATTTTTTTTCAAATTTGTGATAATAACTTATTAATAATTATTTTTATATATTTCCATAAATATTATTTTGTGTAAAGGAGCTAGCACAATAAGGACCACATTAGAACAAATCTCTTGCTTTTAGCTAGTCTACATGGAGATCAGGTTGGAGGTTCTTAGTTTAGATTTTATTTATTTTATTAAGTATATTAAATTAAATTAATATTAATTATTATGTTATCTCTTATATTTATTTTATTAAAAATTAAGTTTTAATATAAAAAATAATTTCTATCTCTCCAGTCCTTACACAAAAATAGAAATTAGTTTCTATGTTTGCTTGGATTAATTTAATAGATTAATTCATAATATATTATTGAATATAAACCATAGGTTAATTTTAGAGAATATACCATAATTTTTTATCCATTTTAATAATTATTTTTCAATTTTGAAACAAGTTTGTTTCACTCTCAAACAAACAATTAGTCAGTAGAAAAACCCTAGATAAAGATAGGTGAATAAGTGGTGCTATTGTTCTTCTAATTTTCATTATTTAGATTAATTAAGAATGATATATTATTATAATAATTTAATAATACAAATAAATTTATAAATCATTTAATAAATTTTAAATACATTATTCATATCTAGTGTGCAACACTTAGAAAGGTTAAAAACTTGTTTTTGGCTGTTTGGGTGAAATAAATCTCTAGTAACCTCATAGTTTGTTGTTTGGAGATTAAATATTTTTTGAGTAAATTTCATGTTAATAAAACATATTTTTCATAGTATAATAATTCAAATATTAATAAAAAATAATAAAAATAACTTCATATAGCATGTATCTATAAAATTTAAAAATTAACATTAACATAGCTAGAATAAATCTCTCTATCTTTGCATGTATTAAAAATAAGTTGGAAAATACAAAAAAAGAAGTGTTTGTTAATTTAATTTTAGTCTGATTATTGATATATATTTTAATTTATTTCATTTCAAAAAGAAATTAGTTTCCATTTCAATCAAATAGTACTAATATAAACAAAAATAATAAAAATATTTCCAAAAGCTTTGTCCAATCATACAAGCAAAAAAAAATCTTGTTTATAAAAATACAAGTCCATAATATACTAAAAAAATATCATATGATTACACATTGTGTAATCCATTTTGGATGAAACTTCCTAAAATATCTAATCTTATTAGAGAAGGTCTCTTCCCTAGGGTTAGGCCACTTAGTCCCATAATTAATATACACTCTAATATCAACACTAAACCTAGGAGATATGTTTTTCATTCCAACCCAATAATACACCTTGTTTTTTACTCTCTCATGAGGAAAAATAACAAATTCCTAATCCACCAATCATTATATTCCCTTAGAATAGAGGACAAAAATATAATTTGATGTAAGCCTAGATCCTCACCTCCACCCCCTTATTCTCCTTGGGTCTAGCCTCATCTTATATCATTTGCATTCATGGATGACATTAAATAGGCATATCCAAAATCATATAATTGATATCATCCCATACGTCATTTAGCCTAATCTCCCCAATTTCCCCTATCTTAGTATTGACTGAGACCTTTGCCTCCTAATAATCTCAAATACCCAAGGACCCTAGATCTCTATTTTTACATATCTTTACACTCTCAATGATCACCATGATGATGTGGAAATATTTTGGTTCCATCAAGATAACCCCTTAACACAACCCATTCCAAATTCCATTCCACCTAACAACCAACCCAATCCATAGCTCATCCATTACATCAGTTGCCTTTGCTTGACCTCAGGGAGTCAAGTGTATAGTTTAACATGTGTTATTCACATATACATAGGTAGATGATAAATACACAACCTTAATTCAATTTGGATAATTGGTTATAAAAAAAATAACTCAAATTTGAAAAATATAAAAAAATACAAAAATTAAAAAAAAAAAATCAGGACCTATGGATGACATGTATTACTAATTTACATGATTAACTAATGTTATTTATCATATATATGTAGATTAAATATCAAATTTTATATGAAAATTATTTTAACAATATACATGAGTGGGATATATAACATATAGGTTACATATGACATGGTTATATATATGAATGACATTCATTTACCTAAGAGGCTATCTTTCCTACATTGGGGCCATGCCTACACTGGGGGAATATTGGTACGCTATATATATTTTATATTTAAATAACTATTCCATTTATCATATTGAGATAATTATATTTATTACACATGACTTTATCTTTCCTATACTACTTAGAGTGTTAAATTCTATAGATACTTTACTATATGTGATGATTACATGGATTGAATTTGTAAAAGAGTTTTGCTTGTTCTATGCACAATGATTTTGTTTCATGTTTTATGTGTGATAATTATTGAATTTTACATGGTATAATCCTTGATTATATAGTAAATTATATGATTATTGATTTGCATGACATTGACTAGTATATTATTTGACCATTGTGTGATACATTGCATGCCTTCATGAGTGCCTATTGACCATTAAATTGTGTAACTATGAAAATGTGTGACATTTAATGATAACTAGTGTGTTTCAATGAGTTAATTTATTATCTTGTCACATAATTCATAAATTGTGTCAAGAATACTAATACTCACCTCATGGCCATATGTTTTTATGTCACTTTATATTTGATTTAGAGTTGAGTCATGTCTTGAGTACATGTGTACATCATGATCATGATAGTGTGCTAAGATTGTGGTGTCATGATTATTATCACACATTATTATAATTGTGTTTGGTGATATGATTCATATCATAATCTTATGTGTGGCTTAAAACTATATATTTATGTCTGTGATGATTATGACTATGAGATTATGATATGTTGACTACTACTATGTGCCTAGTTTCTATATCTATCTTGACATGGAATTTTTATGCATTAGGATTTATTTTTAATATGTGAATGAATTATATGATATGATGACATAATCTAATCATGTTATCACACTTGCCTTGCATGCTTACATATTTTTTATATAATGTGATGAATATAACTATTTAATTTTGAGATGAGTGCTTTGTAGGCTACATATCTCACCTCAAAGGGGGCAATACTAGTAAGATTATAGTATATATTTAGGCATAGACAAATAATACATATCTCTATACAAATTACAAGTCAAATAGTATAGTTTATGATATAGATTGGGATAATATAATAAACTTAAACATACAAAGTGCATATGTCTTACATTCTATAGGACTAGATGACAGAGTCTATGACATAATGAGATAGATTACAAGAATATTATTGATCAAAATTATCATATTACATGGATCTTATTATCAGATTGGGATATAATGACATATAGATTTTTGGCATTCTATATCACATTGGTACATATGGATTAGATTATGGGGCATGAACATCATTCTTGAATATTCTTTTTCTATTTTATATTTTGGTAATAAGGTAAATTTTTAAATATAAAATCTATTTTTAATGGTTGAATCATATTTCCATATTTACATACAAACTTAGTATGGGGATCCACCCTTACTAAGTTTTGTATAAGTTCCCACTAGAATAGTTATGATCATAATTTGAGTAATATGATTTAGGTTTCTATGTAACTTAACTACTAACCATTTATTAGTATTCAATGGGGGTTGGGGCATAGTTTTTATAACCAATGGTTTCAAACATGGTAATATCCTTCAGGTAAAACCACCCCATTCTCCATTGAATTCAAAGGAAACCTTGGTTTTCTTACCAATATGTGCATTGTTTTCTTCAAATTTGAATATTTCAATATGTAGACACATAAATATATTATTAAACACTTCAAAATGTTAGTATTTACCTATATTTACTATATATGAATTGTGTATACATATAAGACTCTTGTCCACACTCTTTCCTATCAATTTACCTATTTATACACTTAGCCTTCTTAGTTTATTCTTGGTCACCTATAAGAATTCTATAGTTTGTGCCTAATATACTTATTATTATAATAAATCTATCTCATCATCATAATAACATTAGTTATCATACCTTGTATTCCTGCAGTTATAATCAAATGAATCAAGTTACTAGATTTTTCTTCTTGTATTAGATATATCCATGTGTCTTATAGAGGTAATTTTATTAAATTCAAATATTTATAATGGGCTAACCTATACATTTTGCATGTTGATGGTAAATAAAGCTACCCAAAGAACCACATATTTAAAAACATTATGTCTAAGCCTATTCTAATCTAGAATACATCTATTTTCACATTGAGAAGAATAACCCTAAAGATTTAAAATCAAAAACCTCTCAAAAGATCAAGGCTTAGCCAAGTTTGAAGCAAAAAAAATCAAATCCAACATTTTAGATTGTTAATTTCCAAAATATAAGTTACATGTCACATCTATATTAGTGGAACATTATTTTACGCATACACCTAAGTGGGAGAACTATGTGTAGTTTGAGTCCACAAAGTATTCAAATGTAGGTAGTGCTCAACCACTTAATAAGGGGTGGTTAGGGTCAGCTAAACCCATTTTATCTAACTATTTTTAAATGTAAACCTAGTGCCAAAAGGGGATATATGGTTTTAAGGTGAAGGAGAAAAGATTATGCATCTATTCTTAGGATTAAAGATTAGATATTGCATAGGAAAAATATTATTAGGTAGATATAATGACCTATAGTAAAATTGACTAGTTACAATACAAAGGACATTTTTGATACATAATAGATGGATTTATCTATCAAAGGAATATATACCCTACCATATGAATCCTATAAGGTGTAGACATTTAGTCTTTAGATTTGAATGAATCAAGATCTAGTTTTTGTCCTTCCTTACACCTTTACAATGTCTTAAACCCAAACATAATAGTAATAATATTAGTTCCTTATTAATATTGGTCATTTACATAAATAGTAATGTATAATTGAACATTTTATTACACATTCATATCTATATAATCTAAATATAATTTATATAATCTAGATATTCTTAGTTTTATACTTATTTAGATCATTAATCCAAATTAATGTAAACATATTGTTGTCACACCCAAGATCCTTACATTCAAAGGCACTCATGATATTGAGTATTTTAGAGGGGGAAAATGGGGGACATAGTATGGGATAAAGATATCCCCTTGGTAATTTTATGATTGATGTTGGTTCAGTCCAAGGATAGAGCAATCTAACATTGTTTTACTTAGAGATTAGTAGTTATTACCACCAGAGGTTGAATATATATGTGTGGTTACACCCATAATCCATTACTAGCTAGAGGAAACCATTACTTAATACTACAACTATTCCACACTTTACAATTTTTATAAAATAAGGGAGTGTGTTTCACTTCCAAAAATAAAACATAAAAAGGAGGGAAAGGTAAGGTAGAAAATGGGGCTTTCTAATTCAGAGTATGCTTTTGCCTAAGAAATCATATGCTAAGTCACAATTATACCACTATATTCCTAGTTCAACATTTGTACAAATGTTAGCCACCTAGAGGGTAATGTTCAAAAGGACACTAATATGAATATTTCACTTAGGTTCCTTAAAATATAAACACTCAAAATATTTATAGTGATTAACACACAAAGCTTTTGAAATACTTAATAACTAAAAATACATAAAGCTTAAGTTGTTCAAAACATACGAAAAATAACATACCATTATCAGACTAGAAAATGCACAACCTAACTACCATATTCATATCTGTAACTTAAGTACATAATCATTCCTCATACTTAAACATTCACTTAGAACTTAGAAATAGTCGACCATATTATATGAATTAGAGAACCAGGTTAAAACAAACAAAAATGTTTTATGAAAATTTTAACAAAGTTTTATTAACAAATTACTAACATTTAAAAAGGATTGCATTTTTTGATATATAATTGATGAGGCTTACTTCCAAGTATCATAATAATCCCATCCTTGGCCATGATGGACACTCAAGGTTTTTATAACTAGACAAATTTAAAAAAACAAAAAGAACCAAATGATTCTCTACTCTCCCAAAAGATGCCCCATGGGACCCACTCAATTAATTCATTAATGAGTTAGAGAAGATCCACCTCCCAGTTGTTTGGATTGTACCTCTTTGGATATCAACATGGAATACACTAGGTCAAACTCATAGTCTAGCTTATATAAGTTCATAGGTGGATCTTGAAAGATCATTTATGAATGTATTAGAAACATCTATATACTTGGAATGTAGCCTCTAGTGACACTTTCACTTTTACAACCTAGTTGTTGCTTTTTGTATACTGAGTTAAGAGTTCTAGGACTAATTTGTCATAAAATTTATTGGATTTCACCACTTTTATCTTCATGACCTATTTGAAATGACTTAGGTGAACTTAAAACTCACATCTATCTATTAGGGTTCCATCTAGGTGGAATAACACAATGATGTTGACCTCCTTGAAGTAGGTCAACATCCTTTCCCTACTCTCTACTAGAGGGCCTACATCTATCTATGCCAAGGATAGCCACTCTTCAATTGAGGTCCTTATAGTCCTAGCATAGGTCTGATAAAGGATCAAGTTTAAGCTAATAATGAGTTTTAGATATGGGAACATACCCTTATGGATAACCATGAAAATATTCCTATAGTTTCTATCTATGATATTAATCCTTTATAAGTACACTTGGGCTTGATATAGATGTTCTTTGCTTTGGTATAGTTCTTTGAGTACTTTTTTGAAGGATGAGAAGAGTTGTATGAGGGCCTTATTGATTATCCAAATCAATTCCATGAGAAAGGTGATATTCACATATACCTCAAACATCCAAACTTGTTCCTACATTTCTTCCATGAGTTTCTCTGATATATCATCTGTGGCCTAGAGCATAGATATTGGAACTTCAATGACTCTCTCTTCTCATGTGGATGTTATTCTTTTTGTGAGTGAGAAGAGGATTTGTTGATTTCACTTGATCATAAGGTCTCCTTTGATGAATTTCTATGTGAGGATCCTCCTCATATCTCCTTAGGTCATATCAAACACCCATTTTACTTTGATATCTCGCTATGTAATCATCTCGAGTGATTGGGACACTGTGGTTACTCTTAGGATAGAAGAGAGTGCTGGTGGGGTGATATATATGGAGGTGATAAGAAGAGGCCTTGGTAGAGGAGGAATGAATGAGATATAAGGAGTGAAGTATGAAAGCAATGGAGGAGTAAAAATCATGGGGGAATAAGGAGGTAAGATGAAAGGGGAAGCCCATGGGAACATCTAGATCTACCATTGGATTTAGCTCAAATTGACCTATGGGGAAATGATGTTAGGGAGAGAGGAATTCATTATGTAGGAAGAAATTAGATGATTAAAACTAAATACCTGGGCACTTAAGATCATGGAAAAGGGGTTCCTAGGACTTATATGAGGAGAAAAAGGGGGTGAAGATTTAGAGCTACCTTTTGATTCTTTTTAGACCTCTTTCCTAGATTAGCTTACACTAGTTTAATGGAAGGAGGTGTAGGACATGAGGTATTAGGGGATGATTGAGGAGACTATTAGATTATTTTAGGTGCCACTAACATGACCATGGATAATTAAACTATGCACATGTGTACACTTATTATTGGGGTGCAACTAGACATGTTGAAAAAGGAACACTTAGAGGTGTATGAACCTATGGAAGAACTAGTAGAGGTGTTCTTGGTATTCCTATGAATGGAATGGATTAGGATAATGTAAATTGGGATGTTAAGATAATGTGTATAGTTGAAACCATAGGCACATGTGTGAACTATGAAGGGGGTGAAATAAGAAATAGGGGAAGCATCACCTAAGTAGGCCATTATAAGAATGATAAACTAAGAAGGGATCCACCAGGTTATTAGATAATGGTGAGAGTAGGTGAAGGGACCTATGGGGAATCTTGTAATTATTCATGCTTGATTATCACTTCTAGGATGCTACTAATATTAAATTTTAACACCTATGCAATCATTGGCTTAACAAATGGAACTATAGGAGGTGGTGGAGGTGGAGTAGAGGGCAATGGGGGAGAATATTGAGGATGATAATATTGAGGAGGAGAAAGGGTTATGAATCCTTATAATATTCTCCTTTCATTTTGAGGAATATTTACTTGAACATCCTCCTAGGCCTATGTTTATGTGGAGGAGGTGGGGCCAACTAGGTAATGGCCTAGGTTGAACCTATTTCCCTTTCTTCCTCTTCCTATCCTTGAGTCGAGTAAGCACCTCCTTGTCATCTATGGTTTGAGGCATAATTAATCTTATTCACTAGGTTGGTGACCATAATTAATGTTGATTCAAGCTTGACACTTACTCACATGGGCCCTTATGGTGCCACGGGGGTCTCAATAGCTATGTTATACCCTACCCAGGGCATGTGAATCTCTAATTGCATCCATATTATAAAATGGGTGTTGAATAAAATACACATGAATATTGATGGTGATGGGAAGGGATGGGTAGGAATTTTAATGGTGACTAATAAAATGACTAAATATGCCCTCAACTAGTTGATAATTAATCTCTTGCTTCACTAACTAGTCTAGAAATTATTAAGGCAAGTAGAGGGGAGCCTTGAGGCTACTAGACACTTGATGATTATGTCATCCTTATAGTATTATTAATCACTTATGGGGATGATAAATTGACCTATTTCATTGGAAATATGAGGCATGGCTACCTCATTAATGACCATATAGACCACTAGGTAGAAATACTCATAAATATCCCATATGTGGTTCTAGTAATGTTGGCCATATAGTTTATAAAAAACTACATGGACCACTACACCTCTAAAAACCCATGGTGTAAAATCAAAGGTCTTAAATATAATGGTGGTGTAGACTACATCCACAAAGTATCTCATGATATAAAAATTACTTCCACCCTGAACATATGACACCACCTTAATAGGGTTAAAACTAATCATGCCACCAAGGTTTAGAATTTGATTGCCTTTATTGACTATATATAGTATGGGAACCCACAAGAGATTATTATGCATTAATCGATCACTTTTAATAGGTGATCTAACAAGATTATCCCTATATAGATCCCCTCCTTGAAAGTGTGGACCGTGTAAGAGTCTATGTCTACCTTTTTAACCCATTTGGCATTTGGTTTCTCTACCCAATCATTGAATACATTATAAATATGATAAATATTGGTCAAAATATCAATTATAATGGAGTCATAGGAGATTTTTTATTTAGGGAGGTTGTAGTAGGCTTTGAATACACACCCCAAAATATTTGAGATCATGTGCTAAGAGCCCTGGAATATAACAAATCATGAACATCAACTTATAATTACTTGGTGATAAATAAATTACTAAAAAAGTATGTACAAAGGAAAACTTATGGATTAGATATGGATATGTGTAACCCTCACTTCTCATATTCTCAAAGGTCATCTTACAACTCAACCTCATCATCATCATCATCATCATCATCATCATCATCATCACTAGATGTCAACTTTGGCATAGTTTCATTTACTTTGAATACGTTGTTGTAATGTTTGATATAGGTTAATCCTTTAGGGAAATTGGTGTCCTTACATTTGGGTTCAACCTTGGGGTTAGATGATAAAGCTTCCATGGTGGAAATGGAAGATCACCATGATAGAAAAATATAATCAAGGAGAGTGTGGTGGGTATAGGAGTGAGAATAAAGTAAGGAGGTAAGATTTGGGAAGATGGGAACAATATTAGTAAAAATGTTTTCCATTGGCCACTTATAAGGGTCCTAAAAGATATCTTGCATTGATAGAGCTTATAATCTCACCCTACACAAATTCAAATTTAATTTTTGGGGTTGATCCTTTCATTTATTTCTTGATTCAAAATTAAACTAGGTTTTGAATAAATACTACCTACTAGATTTGGAAACTATAAAAAGATGTTTTTAATTGTCTAATTAGGGCCTAATTTCCCATTTACTTAATGTAGAGAGTGTGGTGGATACATGAATATATTGCCTCTATGGAATCTTATATATCCTTTAGCTCATGTCACATGTCTATCACTAATTGGGCTTACTTAAAACAAATACCACCTAGGCATGGACTAGCATTTTGCCTTTGGACATTGAAGAGGAATTACCAGTTGGTAGAGTGAGTTGACATGTGGAATTTTATGATTATCTTTGTAAATTTGATTTTACCCTTAGTAATCATCTCAGGGCATCTTAGGTCACTTTTTTTAGTTATACAGAGTGACTATGTGTCACTTACTTGTAGGTCAAGATCTCCTAGGCTCTAACATATTTGATAGGTCTAGGAGATTGACATCTCTAATAATGGGTGCATGTGATGCTTCCTCATTTAGTTAGGATATTTTAGGATTTGACACATCTGATAGGTATAGGAAACTGACATATATGATAGTGGGTTGATGTGATGCTGATTAATTTGGTCAAGATATCTCAAGCTCTAAAATTTCTAATAGGTTTGGGAGACTAACATATTTTACAATAGGTCCATGTGGTAATTCCTCATTTAGTCAAGCTCTCTTAATCTCTGACATCTCAAATAGGTTTGAGAGACTAACATATTTGATAGTTGGTTCCATGTGATGCTTCATATTTTAAGTGAGTTCCCTTAGGATATGACATTTATGATAATGGTTCCATGAAATGCTTCATTTAATGCTCCTTTTGTATAAATTCATGAAAAAGACTAAGTGAAAAAAGGAAGACATGGTTAATTCAGATGTTCATCTTCCTGCTAATGAGGATTTATGAGATGCCACGTAAGACTCTGGGAGATTTAGACTCTATAAATCTCAATACAAGTCCACATATATGAAAAATAGTTATTGCAACAAAAAATAATATTATAAGTGTGATTTCTTTTTCTTCCTAGGATGCAATAAAGAATTGACTATGCTTGAATCCAGAAAGCCATAGGGGTTTTAAATCAGAGACCAAATTATCATTTTAATCATGTTATACATTAGGTGAACTAGTGTGAAACATAAATTTAAATATTTTCATATAAATATGTTGTTCAAAGAGGGACTAAAAATCCATGCACTTCAAATTACGAATTTTAAGAGGGGTCCCCAATTTATATAAGGGGGTGTTTTGGCCACAAAAAAATGGTAAATTTTTAGGTAAAATGATACCCCAACATTTATAAATAGAATTTAAATCATCCAATATTTAACATAGATATAAAAAATTCAAACTCTATTTGATACACTTTGATTATGAAAAGTGCGCAAGTCTATTTTAACAAGTAACATATTGGGTTCTTATTTTTTCTAGGGCCATTTTGTGCATTAGTGATGGGATGGATTAATTCAATAAGCTTGGATATATCTAGGATATCAATTTTTTTTTGAAGGGGTATGCATTTTCAAATAATTTTGGTTGAGGAAGGAAGGCTCAAGTATTGCTTTGATACCATCTAGGCAGCCCCGGTATATATGCGTTTGGTCTCACTTCTAGCCTTGCTCCATTACGAACCAAAACAAAAAGCCTGTGATGGAGGTTATTGAAATAACCCTTTATAAAGAATAAACTTATCATTTCTTTTTAAATTTAGACTTATTTTGATATGATATTTTATGTTTGATCCATGAGTGTTGGAGACCAATACTTCCAAGGTGTATGGTAACTTTAGTAGGATTATAATATCAAGATAACCTTTCACTTATTTGGTAATTTAAATCACCCTTGTTATTTTCATTTGGAGTGCATATTATGACTTTGGTTAGGGTATAACTTTTTTCAATCCACTTGCTCAATTTTAAATTAGTGGATTTTAATTTTCTCAGTGTATCTTGGAGAATTACCTTGCTATCACTACATTCAATATTGGGGGGTCACCTTCTATTTCCCAATATTGGTAGTAATTTTCACTATTTAGTCATCTATTAGAGTAATTATCACTCTCTTTGAGATTGTTCCCTTTTTATGAATCATGGGGCATAAGGTCTTTTATTCTTTGGAGGGAGATTGAGAATAAATAAACTCTTATAAGATTAACCAAACAAATAAAGTACACAAAAACACATGAAACAAATAAAATAAACAAAAAAATAAAAGAAAACACATAATAAAAGTAAATAGATGACATAATAAAACTAACCTGAGACTAAAATAATATATACATTACTACCCCTATAGTGATTATTCTAAAATTACACTAGAAGGTATAACATAAAATTAATGCTTAAATAGTTGTCCATTCATAGAAAGTGGGATGTAATTACCTTCGATGTCTTCTAGGTATAAAGTATTTTCCTAATTAGCTCAAATATTTGGTATGGGCCGATGAGAAGTGGATCAAACTTGGAATATTGACCCTTCTTTCCATGGGTTTTGTCCCAAAATAACACTAGATCTAAAATCCTAAAGGAGTTAACCTTGTCCTTATTTTTAACCAATGCTTGATAGTGCTCTGATTCTTGTTGAAGTTTAGTAAGTCTTCATATCAAGTTTCTTCTAGCTAAACAATGTCTAAGAGCTAGAATTCACTTTATCATTAGGATCCATATACTACTACATAAAATTATAAGTAGGTAGCCTAAGTTTGATTGGTAGAACTGGATTTAATCCATATAATAGTATAAATGGTGATATTTTAAGTGAATCCTTATGCCTAATGAAATTATCCCATAGGGATAATTTTAGTAATGAATACAACTCCTGAGGCTTATTTTTTACAAACTTATTAATGGCATTGATTAAGTTTTTATTTGTGGATTTGGCCAGTACATTCCATTGTGGGTAGTAATTGGATAATAACCTCAAAGTGATCCCAATGTCATACACCCATTCAATGAACTCTATGGATTGGATTATGGGGCTATTATCATAAACTAATGAGACAAGGGTCCTAAACTAGGTGGTCACATTATTTTCTAAGAATTGGATCAAATAATTAGTAGTGATTTTATTTATTACCACTACTTTAGTCTATATTATGCAATAATATGTGGAAATAATAATAAAATTATGGATTTTTGAGGAGTTGGGTTTGATGACACCCAAAAAATCTATCCCCCACTAGGTAAATGGTGTCACTACTATAACTGGCTACAACAACATTCTAGCTTGGTTTTATCTTTTAGATAATGTTTGACACTGATGGAATATTTTGACATGTATATGGGAATATATATAGTGTTGGACAATAATAACATACCTAAAATATTTTATGTGCCATTAAATTTGGTACAAGATGACCAATTCCCAATTTATCATGGACGTTTGTCATTACTTCCCTAGCTTCAAGTTTTGATAGAAATCTAAGATAAATGCCTTCATGATTATTTTTGAAGATAAATCCTTTATTCATCATGTATTATGTTGCCTTTAATCTGAGGGATATATTTTATATTTGATTGAGTACATAAGGTGGGTTCCCATAGGGTAGAAATAGACAACTGGGATATACCAATCCTATTGTAGTATTAGCTCCTATTCTAATTTATGCATAGTAATCCTTGGGCCAATCTTGGTTATCAACTAGGTAATACATTTCCATCTAACTAGTTTGGTAGGTTTTATTTATAATTCATATTCCTATAGCTTGGTCATCCATCTTCCTCTGCACTCACCTAGTTTTTTTGGCCCAACATTTGTTTAATAGTTGGTTTTGGTATGATTGTATGCATTTTATTCCTAATAATGTATAGATTAAATTTTTCATAGCCTTGACCCATGCATAGGTGTGTTTATCCAAATTGGATTACCCTAGATTTGAATGCTTTATATTGGTTATCATAAACACAATAAGGTGTTCTACTCCATCCAATATTTGCATGAGACAAGCAATAATGGTGTGCTCTAAGGCAAAAAGATAAATGTAGAAATCCTTAGTGTAGTCTAGATTGATCAACACATGTTCTTGCATGATGGAATATTTTGTCCTAAAATGTTTTCTTTGACTCAACATGCCACTCCATATTAGCATCTTATTTCAACATAATGTTAAATGGTTTTATGATTTCAAAAAATCGAGAAATGAACTTATAGATGAAATTGATTTTGATAAAGAAGGATTTCAGCTCTTTTTTTCTATTTAGTTGAGGTAATTTAGATATTGTATAATATATTTATATATTGATATAAATAAATTCCTTCATGATAATATTATCAAAAATCTTACCTTCAGTGACACTAAAACACTCTTTTTAGGGTTTTATTAATCTTTTTAGGGTTTTATTAATGTGGGTCTTGCACATCCCCAAATTAGATGAGGGAGCCTTTAATGTTTTAGGATCTCAATAAAGGTAAACTCCACTCCACGGCATGTATTTTAGGTATGCATTAAACAACATTGTGGTGGAATAACAAGCATAACATGTAAGTTATTAACTGGGTTTTCTTATAGTGAAATGAATCCTAGTAAAGAAATCAAACTTAAGTGAGTGGGATGGATGGGTGATACCTAATTGTTAGTGGGATATTGTGTGAGATTCATTGCACATAGAGTATAGGTGAAACATAAATGGGTTTATAATTGGTTGTAGTTGTTTCTTATTAGGGTATTCCTAGCTTTGCACTAGATATATGTTACAATAACTTGGATGAGGTGTTTATAAATGATTATGAGAGAAAATGCTTGAAGGTTACAAATAAATATGAAGTACTACAAGCTAACCTCTATTGTATTACAAGAAGTTGTTATTTCTATTTTAGTTATTATTAAATATGTTTTTGATCATGGTATTTCCTATTGTTATGCTTGTATAGAGATTATTGCACTTGTAATGTAAGACTTGTTCCAGAATATTTTTGTAATTAAGGTTCTATTATAATGTGTGAAGTACAAGTAAGAAATGGATAAATTTTATCTTAATGCAGGCCCATAAATAGATTAATATATATTTTTGGGTATTTTCTTTCTATGAATAGTTGTTCTTTCAATATGTTTTCTATTATAGCTTTCTTTGAAAGCATAGATATGATTTAAGTAGTATTAGTTATAATTGGTAGATTATATCTATTTAAATCTTTGTGTAAGCCTTATTAGTTGTATTCTTGTTATTATAGTAGTTCCTCACTCTCCATTATATGAGTTTCATGTTATTATCACAATTAACATGTTCAAAGGAAATCTCAAGAACCTATACTAACAATGGTGTCATGAGCATGGATGAATCACTATTTAAATACATTCTACAATGGCTTCCTAACCAAAGAGATGTGGAAAATTAGTTAGAACAAAAAATCATAGAGTTGAAAAAAAAATAAGCACAAAAGTTAGGTGTTATAACTAACAAATTGTACAAAAACATATTTATGGTGAAATATATGAAATCCTCTGGTGTAAACTACCTAGACTATTAGCTAATTAGTTGGATAATCTATAATATCATTGATCCATATCTAGACAAACCATTGACATTGTATGGATTGATGATAAAATAGAAAAACTTTATTAATTAGAGAATAGATGGAATCATGTAATAGATTATTGGTTATCCACAACCATTGATAGATATAGTATAGGGTTTGTAGTACAAGGCTAGATAGAATTTGAAATGGCATAGGATTTTTATGTGTGAGGGATAAGGGGGAAAGTTTTTCATCAAATCCATATACTAGTTAATATGTTGGCTATAGAAAGAGAAATGGTACCTAATCCATTTAAAATAGAGTATTTGCATTAGGCACCATGGGTATGTGTGTGAGAGATGGGTGAATGGTGAAATAAAATGTAGAGAGATTATATATGAGGTGAGAATGGATGTTCAACAGGAGTTAGAATGAAATAAGATAGTATAATTAGAATGAAAATTATGATAACAATGAAGGTGGAATATCTTGAGGAATACTTATGTAACTACAACTAGGATTAAATGAAGCAGTAGAGGAGGAGAAAATACTAGGGATGAAGAAATGAAAACTAAGTGAGATAAATGAATAAGCAAGGAAAGTAGGCCCCATATTAGTAAATGAGATAAGAAAATAAGAAAGGAAAGAAGAGATAATGAATTTGGTAGTGTAGAGGTAGATCAAGTTATCAATAATCATACATCACAAATATATAAAAGAATATTCCATATTGAGGAACCACATCTATCACTTAAAGAAAAGAGAGAAATTTAGATTCAAAAAACTATAGGTTCAAGCTCCAAAAATGATGAGGGTTAAGTTAATTATTATTCACCCTAGAAAGACACATCCCCCAGCCTAATTTTTTTCAACATAGTAAGAGTTTTGTAGAAAGTTTGGAATATGAAGAGTGGTGAGGACCAGTGACTAAAGAAGTCCACAACAAAATAAGGAAAGTTTTAGAGAAATCATATAAATAGGTAGTGTAAGGGTTCAAAAGAAAACAAAAGAGAGGCATAAAATCCTTAACATTGACTCAAATATATCTACACATTCTTGAATAGTTGAATGAGTAGATTGCACAAAGACAAATTTTAAAAGAAGGTAATAATTTAGACAATTCTTCATCATTAAATCCAAATTAGATAAAATAGATAGTGAAGTCATCAATTAAATAAATACCAAAAACACTAGTGAGTCTTATTATTTTGAAGACACATCTAACCTAACCATAGAGTTTTGAAGTTAGGATAAATACCAATATGGCATTGTAGTTGGGTGACTTTATCCATCTCACATAGTATGATGGATCTACGGACCCTAAACAATAACTACTGACTTGTGATATGAAGTGGCAAGCCAATGGAGTCACTGATGAGGAAATAAATAAATGGGAATTGATTGGTGCCTTATCAATACAAGCCTTAAAATTTATGTTTCAAATAGAAATGACCTATAAATTCTATGGGATATGAAGAATTATCTTATCACTAAGTTAAAAATAAAGAGAAGTTCTAGATAGACTATCTAAGACCTCAAGAAAATTCAATAAGGGGAAAAAGAGACTGTTAATTAATACAAACATATATTTTATGATATAATGAACAAAGTTAAATTTTTCTTAGAAGACAAGGATAAATATTCCTATTTTTAAAAATGCCTATGATTGATAGTAAGGTTTTCTAGTACATAAACATAGTATCCTAAAAATTAAAGGTAATGACATCTATGATTTATATAACACATATTAAAGATTACAGAGAAGATTCAAATAAAAGTTCAAAGATGGATAATATTTTACAAATAATTATAAAAAGGTTAGAACAACAAGATGTATTATAAAGGACAATATTTGGTTTCTAGTGCATGGAGTGTGGCAAAGGACACCATATAAATGATTATCCTAGAGTAAAAATGGATTTACATGATATATGCAAAATTATGGGACATGCAATGTCTCAATGTCACCTTATCTAATAGTATGTAAATAATGCACATAAAGTGTATTGTAACTTATTAAAATCTCATAATCATGATGAAAATAACTTCAAAAACCTTCAAGAATTAAAATAATACCACTAAAAATGTTTTTGTAATCACTACTCAGAAAATGACTATTATGACTCAAACTAATTAGATTAATAAAGACAATAGAAAATTTACCAACCCTAACATTACAACTTGGGAACCAAAGATACCAATGTATTATCCTATAAAAATACCAAGTTGGAGTCATCCTATACAGAATTGGACACCTCCTTTCTATAATTAGAATTCTTATAATTTAGTAATTTTATAGTCATAAAAACCTATGTGGGAATCACAGTCATCCCAACCCAAATATGGTGGATATGTAGGTGTAAAACAAACTCAACCATGGAATTCCCAACCTAATCCTCTATACTTTGGACCAAAATAGTCCTATAATTGGGGATTTCAAGCTAATAAAGGAAAAGGTGTATATAGGGGAGTTTATCAAGGAGGTGTACAAAGAGGAAGGGGAAATGGTTCTAAAAAAAACCTATTTAGTATTATTTGTGAAAATAATTTAACCATGTACAAAATAATTTTCCCTCAAATCCCCAATGTCAAGCCTATTGAATTTATTTTCATATGTCAAATAATCATGACACTAAAGAGTGTACAGTCTTAGTGAAATAATACATAGACATAGTAATGTAAAATTCTAACTTAATCAATGTAGAGCCTCAATAAGATAATGTTATGCAAGTGGTAATGTAAAGATATCATGCATATTAAGGAATATCTCCTATCAAAATTTTATAGGACCATGGCATAAAGAAGTTTTGTGAAAATAAGTATCTTGAACCTACTACTGAGAAAGGCTTAATGAAGGAAGTTATGCATATTATAAAAACCTTAAAATAAAAAGGGACTACAAAGACTTATGATGACAATATTGATGCACATATATATGGAAAAATAGTGCACATTATGTGCTAATATGGAGTTATGACTGCACTACATATTTACTTAAACTATTGAGTACCTTATAAAATTAGGACATATCACATAACATCTCCAACTTACTACATAATTTATTAGAGTGTGCATAGAAAGGGAAATAAAGAACAAATAAATTGGTGTGGTACATAAAGATGAAGAAGCTGTGGGACATAGATTCAAGGATGGAAATAGATATAATGGGATAAAAAATACCCAATGCAATCTTTGACTTTGGAATCATAGTAAATATGATTCCCAAGTCATCATGGGAATCAATTGGTAGACCACCATTGTACTATAGTAAATTCAAACTCAACCTTATGGATTATAGGTGAGTGGAACCCATTAGATGCTTGGAATATGTGGAAATGAAAATCATAAACCCTAATCTATGAGGAGATTTTGAAGACATTGACATGAAGATAATAACTATGTACTATCTGATACTAATTGGAAATAAATGGGCTTATGATGGCTAGATGAAAATCAACACAATCTTGGACTAGATATAATCTCACCAAGATGACAAGGTCATCATAATCTCATTGAACAAAGTAGATGCCAAACTATATATAATCCCCAAAGAACTAAACTCTCCATATTGTCCTCCAAGGAATAGCTACATGAAAGTTAATGCATAAAGGGAACTGAGGAACTCTAAGGTAAAAGATGTAAATTTTTTTACCATAACTCCAAAACCTCACTCAAACCTCTGAGAAGTGAAAAACTACCATACAAGACTATACAACCAACATACAATCAATGTTAAATCATACAGATGTGCTACAACTATATAGGACTAATGTGAGATCTATGTTGGTAAGATATCCCACCCATTTTAAAGTAGATTTTTTATATCAAATAGGTTTCATAGATAAGGACTATATCAATCTTATACTAAAAGGTATGCTAACTTAGGATACATTATCTTCAATTAGTGGTGATTCGGATACCCATCTATTGAATTGGTCAAAAGAGAACCATGAAATAAGACCTTTGTGCATGGTCTTTGAAACTAAGTATCAAATAACTTAGTACTTCACAAATGTGGACATTGACCAATTAATTTTTTGATTTCAATAGTATGTGTCAGACATTGATCAAAGGGTTAGAATGCTCAACTATACACTAAAATTAATCATTATAAATTGGTGGTCAATACATCAGGATAAAAAGATAGACTGGGAATAAGTGCACAAAATGATGATCACACAGTTTTTATTGATAGAGGGGATGAGAGGATATTGACCTATCTTTCAAGAATGGGATTGTCTAGAGATCCACATATATAAGTACATATAAGTTTGGAATTTTGGGGAGTGGCTTCTAAATAGTAAGTACAATATACGCTAGGTGTTTTTCTAATTGCCTAGTATATACACCAAGAGTGCTATAGGGAAATGAATCACTTTACATATGTTTAACATGATTTCATCTAAACATTCATCTTTGATATCAAAAAATTGATAGAAAATTAATAACTACAAAAATTTAAAGTGTTTATATGTCATGGAAAGATTGAAGACAGATAACTTGATGGAGTTTGCATCGTAGTAAAATACAACCTATAACTTGAATGATGCCATACAAACCTATCAAGAGGAGAAAATTAAATAATTCAATAAAATTCAATCACGTCATAGAATACAAGAAGAATATGAGTCAACATTAGACTCATAAATTGAATATATGAAATTCATAGACTTATTTGAACTACAAAGATAAGTTGAATAGTTAACAAAGCTAATCATAGGACAAACTAAAGATGATAGACTTTAACATATTAATGTACCATACATGGAAGGACAATCAGTACTAAAAGATTTAATTCCTAAGGAAGAACACAAAATTTATCAAGAACCTATGAAGTAATATATTGGAAACATCTACATATAGGATGCTCTAAAAATGGCACACATTAGGGATTATTGGACTCGAGTAGACATCTCATAACTCAAGTAGATATTAATGGATTATCAATATGTGTTCCCTATAAAGTTTTACATATGTCAAAGGTGTCTATCCTTCCTTATGAGAAATGGACATCAAATTAAAGGAGTGCACATAACCAATCAATAGAAAACTATACTACTTGAATCCCAACATGAAACTAAAGGTAAAACTAAAATTGATCACATGCAAGAAGAAAGAATCATCTTTCATGTCAAAAAAGTTGATTGGGTAAGTCTAATGATAGTATAACTAAATAAAATAGGTGAAATATGAGTCTATGGAGATTATCATAGTTTGAATGATGCTTGAATGAATGATCCCTTCCCCATACCTTTCACAAATGAAGTACTTCATGCTATTATAGGACATGAGGTCTACTCATTCATGAATAGATTTATTGGTTATCATTAGATACTGATCACAGAAGAGGATTGATCTAAGACCATGTTTTACATAAAATGGGGCTCATTTTCCTATAAGGTAATGCATTTTAGATTGAATAATGTACATGTGGTTTTCTCTAGATCCATAATGACTACATCTAAAGATTTAGTCCATGACTTATTAGAAGTCTATTTGGATGATTGGGTGGTGTTTTTGTTATTTAGGAATCATCTGTCCAAACTTAGAATAATGCTAGAAAGATGTAGGGAACTACAAATTTCCCTAAATTTAAATCGATGCTTATTTTTTATACCCTTCAAGGTTTTGTTGGGTCATGTAGTATGTAGCAAACAAATTCTGCTAGACCAAGCCAAGATCACATTAATTTTTGGGATGCTACCACAAACTATTTCCATAGAGGTAAGATCTTTTCTAGGCCACATTAGATATTATAGAAAATTTATAAAAGGATATGCAACTATATTTATGCCTTTGGAAAAGCTAATGCATAAAATAACATAATTCATATGGATAAAAACTATCAAGAAACATTTATAGATTTGAAAAAATGATTGGTGACTATGTCAATACTAGTTTTTATATATCAGAGTAAGCCATTCCATGTTCATGTAGATGCATCAGGGATAGTAGTGAGAACCATTTTAGATAGCTAATAAAAGGAGGATTAGACCACCCCATCCATTTTATAATATAAAATTATCCATCTTAAAATATAATTACACTACAACAAAGTGAGAGACTTTAGCAATGGTGTTCACACTGCATAAGTTTAGACATTACTTATTGGTGACACCATTTTAGTTATTTATAGATCACCAAACACCATGGCATTTGGTTAATAATCTTATACTTGGAATAAGCATTTATAGATCATTGATGCTTTTTTAGGAATTTTTGTTTCACATAAATGTTAAACTTAGAAGGGAGAATGTATGACCTAACCATATAAGTAGATTGTACAATGGTGAGAAACTAGAGGAAATCCAAGATGAGTCTCTAGACACACATCATTTTTGAGAGACTACAATCCTAGAACATTTAAAAGAAATTACACAATTTTTGGAGTAGAGGAATTTCCCATTTTACTATCAAGAAAGATAAAATAAATAGTTAATTACTAGATATTTACCATATACGATTACAAATGGATTTATTTATCATCTAGGTAAGGATGACGTTCTGTGCAGAGTAGTATTGGAACATGAGTGACCACAACTTCTCGAAGAAGTACACTAAGGATTAGTTGGGGTTTATTTTATAGGTGATGTGACTATGAAGAAGATTCTATAGAGTGGGTTATGGTGGCCCCATTTATTCCAAGATGTGTTTCAAATTTCATAATAATGTGATGTATGTCAGTGCACAAGGAATCCAAATCAGAGGGATGACATAGCATTACAACCTATGGTTACATAACAACCATTTAAATAGTAGGGGATAGATTTTTTTGGCCCAATAAATCTACCCAATAAATTAGTTGTGTATGGCACATCATTAATTTGATAGATTACTTCATGAAGTGGGTAAAAGCTATTGTGATAATCAGTTATGGTGTAAAATACACTACAAATTTTTTATATGGAAACATCATTATTAGGTTTGGTTGTATGATCAAACTAGTAAGTGATAGGTGCACCCAATTCTTGAATAAAATAATCAAAACCCTCACTAATGAGTTCCTTATTACACACCATAAAATCACAACCTATCATTGATAGGTAAATAGATAGGCAAAATATGCAAATAAAGTACTTAATAAAATGTCTAAAAAAATCTAGGATGTATAGTGAGATGATTGAGAATATTAAAGTATTGTAGTTTTATGGGAATAGTGCACACACTATAAACAAGCAACACCAATCCTACTTACTTATGGAATGGAGGTAGTCATACTTTTGGAATATGTGGTCCCTAGTCTATGAATCACTAGTATCATGCATTTAGAAGGTCAAGAGGCATTGATCAACAAACTCATAGAGTTAAACAAGATGGAGCAACACTGTAGTAGAGTAGTCTAGACACAATAAATACACAAACACAACTATAAAGTGTGACATGAAAAAAATGTATGAACTAAGGAATTTCAGGTGGAATAACTAGTCTTGTTGTATGATAGCCAATCTAATACATTTCTAGGTAAGCTCAATATCAAATGGAAAGGTCTATATCTAATTCCTGAAATATCATAGTCTGGGACTATGATTTTGAAGGATAAAATAAATAAACATTCTACCAAGATGAGTGAATGGCTATAGGCTAAATCCTTACCTCTAGTAAATTATATTTGTAATGTTTTGGAGGTGCTATGATGCACCATTTTAGTTTAGGGTTTCTATTATTATTTTTCTATACATTTAGGTTTGTTAACTTTTCTTCTATGTAATTATGGTGTTGTACAATTTTGGTTGAAGTCATAGTAAATAAAATAAGGAACAATATCATAGACAAGTAGATGCAATAATGAAAGGGTTGGTAGAGACACATGGAATAACTAAAAAGGCAATGGTTGACAACTATTAAGTCTAGGAGATGAAAAATGAGATGAGATCTTAATCAAAAAATGGCTAACAATTCTTTTATGGTCATTAATGATAAAGAAAATAAGGGAATCAAGATAGATCCTAAAAATAAATTGTACATCAACATCACCAAGTGAATAGACATGTACAGAGGAAGAAATGAATGACAGTGCATCCAACCAAATGTCATACAAGAGTCAAATAAGTGCTATCTCAGGATGATATATTTCAAATCATCAAAAAACAATCTTAAAATTATGTTCCCATGCATTTGACCCAATGACAACTCAATGCATTAAAAGAGAAAGGAGGTGAATAATCATGTTAAAACCTATAAATAGGTGATCAATGTTGATAAGTCAACATTAAAAACTTCACCAAGTTTAAGCCTAGTGATTTATTAGAGTTTTAAGATTTTAGTGTGATCACAAGTATTCTTAGTCTCCACACTGACACTGATCATGGATGTGAATGATGGAATGAAGGGACTTATAATGGCTCAGATGGTATACATTAGAATTGGGGACAATTTAAAAGAGACCAAATTTGTATACCTAAAAGCATATGATTTCATCAAAAAAGTGGAAGAACATTTATTTGGGAAGAGAAGACCACAAGACACACAAACCCTAACATTCACTCAACATAACAAATTGTGCAATAAAGATTTCAAAATATTGATCTAACTTCTTAATTTTGGTGATTTTAGCAATATCATGAAATTATTTTTGGGGTAGTATAATGAGGGTAAGATATATCTAGCCCTAGATGTTACTATTTAAATTAATTAATCTATCATGGAAAGAGTAATGGGGCTAACAACATGAGGGAAGCCATTGGTGCCTTATAAATCAAAGAATCAACCTATTTTACTAAAAATAATTGTGGCATATGATAGAGGCACAAGAGGAGTCCCATTGAATGAAATTGAAGATATACCTATTCACATTATTACAGAATCCATTACATAATGATTCTAGTAGATAGCCACAAAGGAAATGATAAAAGATATTATCAACATTTCTCATTGTATGATGTAGCTCTATGAGGAATTCAATTTTATAGACTTATTCATCTTCAAAATTACCATGAACATTAGGAGAGTGTAGAAACTACACATTAGACATTCCAGTATCAATTTATGGTATTTTTTGGGTCTTCACATAATGAAAATCCTTAAAAGTTATTGTAAATCTAGATGTCGATCACTAGTCCATAGTCACTTTTTACAATCTCATCTAGAAGAGAGTGAAAGGTAGATATTTTTTACATAGGAAACTATTTAACTCTTGGTGGTAATAAATTTTGTAATTTGTGACATCTCACCGTTACATCCCACCCCATGTGATGAAGTGCTTGGGTTAACATGCCATTGTCACAAAGTTCCCACACAAAACCACCATTCGCATCCATGAGCTACCTAAAGTAATCAATGTGGCATTGCCCTTGTTTGTTGATATGGAGACTATATATTTTGAGGTTTTCACACTAAAATTAATTGGTTGTGTGTAGAATGAAACATTTACAAATAGTCAGTTTAGAGGACCCTGTAGTCAATTTGTCCACTACATAATGCATGTCACTAACTACAACTCCATTAGATCATGGAAAGAGAAAGGTCCCTGAAGGGCATATATCTCCTATACCTCCCAAATGGCACACATGAATCAAGACATGGATAGAGGACCCAAATATGCCACAAATCTCAAGTTAATGTCATTAATATAAGCTTTAGATAGATGTGTAAGATGTCTATTAAATGATAAAGGATGACATGGCTTGTAATTTTTACAAAATGGAGTAGGAAAAATAATAGTTATTTTGGAAAGTAGTGTGTATTTAGTAGACATGTAAATAATTATTTAAACACCTTTGGGTAGAGCTACCTATTTACCCACTATCAATTTTTGTAGATATTATTGCAGAAGAAGCCCATCTGTCAGAGATCACAAAATTCTTCACTTTAGGGGGAGTGAATGGAATATATTTGCATCCAAAACCATTGGATACTTTTACCTAAAGTCCTCTAAAATCACTTCACTAGAGGAAGTACATGTAAAGAAGGTATAAGTAGGCAATAGATGAAAAATAAAGGGAAACCTTATATGCCCCTATGTAGCAAACACCAAAAAGATGTTCCACAAATCTCCCCATCACTAAAAATAATGTCAATGTAATAAGATGATTCTAAATTGGATAATGCACACCAAGGATAGGATTTATAATAAAATAGTTCAAGAGTCTACACCTACAACTTCACCATCATAGTTTGATGATAGAAACTAAAGAAGTCATGCTGGATTCAATGATACCAGAGGAACACTAGGCTGCATGGGAAGAGGAAGTAAGGGCCACAAAGTTCCAATGAATGAAGGAGGATTAAAGGAAAAATAAATAGGAGGATAGATAAAAATAGGCTACCAAATAGCAAAAACAATAGGTTATAACACCACTATCAGCTGAAAATGTTGAGGCTATGTAATGACCCAAGGATGTAGAGGCACTACTAAAAGAGGCTAAAGTGCAACTAGTCTAATAGAAGTAGGAGGAGGAGCTATGTGAGAATGATGTTGAATATAAAGAAGCCAAAAATTTACAAACCACTAATGAGACATCCAAGTAAAAGGATGTGAAGGAGGAAAATAAAAGGTAAACAACTGTTGACGTAACTAAGAAATAGATGAAAGAAGAAGCAAGATAGAATAAATAAGAATAAAATCAAAGGAAAGGAAAGTAGAGAAATCCAAGTAGTAGTAAGAGGAAAGGAAAGGAAGATAAAAGAAGAAGAGGAAAATAATAAGTAAGATAAACAAGAGCATAAGTAGCATGAAGAAGAGACTATAAAAATAGGCTACCAATATAGAACAACAAAAGCAAATTGATGAAGAAGAGGCTAAGTGTAAGGTTACCTCTAAAGCAAATGATAGTGGAGGAAGATGCATAAGAAATGAAAATGAAATTGGATACACAAAAAGATATAGTATAGAAAGTAGTAGTGGGTGCCCACAAATTCACATCAACTATGAGCATTACACCCCCACCATAGGTTCTTTCTCAACACCACTCATGTTGACTCTCTAGATGTTAGATGTTTGACCTCCTCATCTTGGAATAATACCTTATCCTTAACCATAGATCCATTATATAAAGATTTGACCACTATGGATAATTATAATTTAGAACTTATGCCACTGACTATAGAGGCTTCTCTAGATGTATTGCAACTCCCATTGATAAAGCAAATTGAAGGGGAAGTGGTATTTCAGAGGTTGATTGTCCAACAAGTTATGAATATAGAATAACTAATGCAAATCCTAAGCCTAGAAAATACCAATTTATTCTAATATTTTCACAAAACCAATGAAATAATTGAAGATTCCTACCCTAGATTGGTCAAAGAGGCCATTGGTGATTGGCATCTCTCTGATTATGAATAAGTACCACTTATGATCATACACTTAGTTATTGACTAGTTATCTATTGATAAGGTTAACCAGCTCTAGGCATAGGGCCAAGATGCTAAGGCCAAGAGTAAGAATTTATTTGAGTTACTTTTAGTTTATTCACAAGATGTCTCTAAGGATACCACTCAAGCATGATAAGTTACCCATCACCTACTAGATTGTTAGTAATAATTAGATAACACATGGGGTAGTACACTACTAGATTTCACATAGGCATCTACAACCCATACTATTATGGTAGATAATGTGACTACATCTAACCATATGGATGCAAATTTATAAACTTCTAGAAACACCCATGATACCATTATATAATGTATTCAAAATTTTCAAAACCAAATATTGTGTAACACCTTTATTGGAGTACAATAAAAGTAGAAACAAGATAAATTCCATGATTTGTAATAGGATATTGATGCAAAGGTGTCAACTACCAAGACTAAGTTGTCTAGCATTGATGAAAATGACATATTCTAGATCCTTTCTACTTAGTCTCCATTGCATGATCTCTTGCACATCATTTAAGAGTATTTGTTAGATGAGCAGGAACTCAAGGTTGATCTTACTATATTTAATTCTTTGATCATGTCCTTGGTTAATATGACTTTAATCACTTTACCCAATCAAATTATAGTCATTCTTCATCAAAAAAAGAGTGTGATTTCTTCCTATACTCTACCTTCTCCCTCTACTGCTCATTAGGCCTCACCATTGTTAGCCAATTGGGTCATGCCAACTATCCATTTTAAAATTTTAGCTCCAAGTTTTGTATATTTGTTATTAGCTTCCCTCATAAGTTTTGTAAGACTAGGATGGTTTACAACCCATAAAGGGTGGCCTCCTAGCATACCATTTATTTGAAAAGCTAAAAGGGTAGTTAAATGGTGTGCATAAAATGAAAATTGGTAAATGATGTTTTATGCCATTTATGTGAATCTTGCTCAATTATCTATAGTTTTGGGATTATTATCTCTATGTACTAGATTCTTTGCATTGGTGACATTGTCTTAGAGTGAGACAACATTTTAAGTCCAAGAGAGTGTTATGAAGAGATTATGTGAACATCATATCATATATAATATAGGTGACACATCAATGGGTTTATAGTTGGTTATAGTCGTTTCTTGTGAGGCTATTCTTGGATTCGCACAAGATACAATTGTTACAACAACTTGGATGAGGCACGAGAAGATGGTTATGAGAGAAACTACTTGAAGGGTACAAAGAACTATGAAGATACTACAAGATAACCTCTATTGGATTGGAAGAGGTTGTTTTTGCTATTGTAGTTGTTGTTAAGGATGTTGTTGATCAAGGTATTTCCTATTTCTATACTTGTAAATATATTATTGCACTTGTCATGTAAGACTTGTTCTAGAGTATGTTTTTAATTAGGGTTATATTGTAATGTGTGAAGTGCAAGTAAGAAATGGATAATTTATATCTAAGTGTAAACCCATAAACAAATAAATATAAATATTTATAGGTATTTACTTTTTATGAATAGTTATGCTTTCAATACAATTTCTAATATAGTTTTCTTTGGAAACACATATTTGATTTAAGTAGTATTAGTTTTAATTGGTAGATTATATGTGTTTTATAATTTATACAAGCCTTCTTAGTTTTATTCTGATTATTATAATAATTATATTCTCTAGTTTCTATGAGTTTCAAGCTTTTCTCAATATTAACATGTTCTAAAGGAAATGTAAAGAACCTCTGCTAACATTAATCTAGAGTGTGTAGGTCTCAATCAAATAAACTTAAAAATGAGGGAAGGGTAGATAAAAAAAAAGGTTATGTGGTCTCAAGAGTTCACTTCCTAGGTTGGGTTATTTGTGGACAACTATTTTCATAACTAATACTTGATTTTTGTAGTTGTTGTAGACTTATAGTTAAACGTAGTTTGGTAGTCTAGGGAAACGGTATAGGAAACTTAAATGGCCTCAACTAAAGGTTGATCCCTTTATAGTTGATATGCCACACCCTTAATTATGAGATTATATATCAGACTAGGAAGGCATCTAAGGTAGTTTTAGCACATACTTATAAGACTATACCATAGAGAAAAGACTCTTACACACTAAGAATATTAACATAGTTTTAACCAACAGATTAACAATCAATGAATTCTACTAACTTTAAATAGATTTTATCCATCAAAGAATAAAATACATTAATGAAAAATAATCAAAATTATCCATAGATTTTGTACACTTATAATTAATATATTAACACAAATAAGAAATCAAAATCTTAATAACACAAAAATTGAAGGAAAGAACACCAATGCAGTTTCCTAACAATCAAAACTAATTTATTCCTATATTTATAAAACTTATAATCCTTTGGAATGTGTAATTACATGAATATATAGACTTGGGGAGGGGATGCCTCATCTCCAAGTGCATGTGAACTCATGGTTACATATCACAATTAGAACCTTAGTGTAAAATTTAGCATCAAAATTGCATGTGTGCATGTTCATAGCTAATTACAACTACGCAAAGATTAGCTAGCCTATATAATGAAATGCAATGCAATGTGTGCATGCTTACATATAGTTTATGAAACCTTAAATTTATGTTCTAAGTAAAAGTAAACTATATGTACACAAATAAGTACCATTTACATGTGTACATACAAAATCAACCTTCAATTTAAGGATTATTGGGTGTTTTCATGGTGTTGGAGGCTATTAAAGGCATTGAAGTTGTATCTTGTGCCAAACTAGAAGTTGAAGCATCGACTTTATTCTTTGATTCCAACACTTGATAGTGTTTATTGTCAATGTTATGGTGGTACTTGATAATGTCTATATTAAGCAACCGACCTCTATGTACCTTATTGAATTATTCAAGGAGCCTTGCATGCTCAGCCTTTGTGTTTTTAAAATTATTTCTAGAGATTTCAACTTCCATGACCTTTTTCTTGTAAAAATTCATCTTAGCTTCTATTTCTTCTAATGTCTTTCCTTATAATTTCTATTTTAAGCTTGTTGAAGCCTATTGTAGGATCTGATCAAAATTGGTCTTCTTAATAATCCTATCCATGGAATCCCTAGCTTATGAGAGCTTTAGCTCATCTAAAATATAAAAAATGATAATTTAATGATCTACATACATAGGCATTACTACCTAAGCTACCATGATCCACTCTCTTACCTCTTGTGTCCTAATGAATAATAAATTTAGGGCATTGGTAGCCTCCAGTGGCGCCATCAAATTTAGGTGGGAATATGCCTTACTAGTTATATAAATAATAATAAATTTTAATTTATTTTCATCTAATTTCAAAAAATTATAAAATTTAGTAATTTCTAATATATGGGTTTCTAATTTTACCCTCATTATAGTAATAAATTATAGGATTTTATGTGATCTATATGTAGCATTTTGCATACCTATCTCTATCTATACAAGAGCATGCATAATTTTTTATTATTCCCTTATTTGTTCTAGTTCTTGTTTAAGCTCTTTTATTTCCATTTTAGTTCCTTCATTTATTTACATTAGATCATACTTATGAGTTTAAAAATAGGATTTAAAATTCTCTACGTATGGGGAGTACCCAAATTTATTGTCCTTCCTTTTGGTCAAGGTAAATATGTCTTGTCTCTCTTCCACTATGATCCCTCTCATGGTTTCATCTTCTAGTTTCCTCTTCTTTACCCTCTGAACACTCCCTATACATTTTTCAAATATGAAAATTAGAGTGGGAAATCCATAATCACAAGATTGAGCCTCTGAAAAGCATCTGATTACACATTTGATGCCCAATGTGTAAGCACTAGCTGGGTTAAATATGTGGGTTAAGATTCTTGAACTGTAGTCTCACCCAATTATTCTCCTTATGTCTGATTTAAAGTTTATTCTATTAAGGGATCAATAAGTGAAGGCCAAATAATTTTAGACCAATCCAGTTCACCATATTGATGTTGTGGGTGAATTGTATAAACTAAATTCTTCTTCTTAGTGTTTGTTGTTGTTATCATATTAGTATCCTAAGAGGAACTAAAGGGACACACTGGTAAACCTATATGATCAAATGAAACAAGGAGTTGAGGAATTGTTACTTCTCCCCTGGGCTAAGTATCTAGGATAGTAGTGGAAGAAATCTTAATAGGAATAATAGTAATGGATACAGAAGATGCAATTGGAGGTAAACTAATTTGGGGAGTAGGAATAGTAAGGGTAGAGGACTTATCCTCTACCTTTAGAAAAAGTAAGGTTGGTTTTTTAGGAAAAAACACCACATTTTGTACCAATAGGGGAGGGGAACTAGTAGGATTGAGTAAAATAGACTCAAAATTACTAATAATAAAAGGATAAATATAAAAGACAACATGAATAGTGGAAATTGAATGTGATGTTTACTCACATGATGGTTGCTCATATAATGGTGCTTTCCCCTTTGTGTCTTGGAAGCTCAAGATCTTATCTCTTTGAAGTTATGCCTCCTCATAAGTGGATTCACCTCCAACTACCTCTTGTGATGTTACTTCCATAACTAGGATATATGGAGGGGGATAAGTCCTCATCTTTATATTATAACAAATGGTTGTCTCTCTAATTGTGTAGGGTGCCTCTTGTTCAATTACTCTATTTGGGATATGATTTAGATGAGTTAGATGTGGATAGGATTGTTACTGAAGTTAGTTTCAAGGAGATATCAATGCTTGCATTATTGTGTAGACTTTTCAAAGCTGATTTTTGTTGTAGCACATGATGGCAGACATTGTGATAGAACACCATTAGGACTTGGCTGAAATATGCATAAGGAATGAGTCCCATGATACAATACTAAAAATAAAACAATACACCAATGATAAAAACCATGATGATAATGTTGACATATTAATTTGGATGGATTCAATAATAAGTGCATAAGGAATCACTTAATGAATGCACATAGACCTGAATCAAGGCAATATTACTTAAATCGAACAAATAGGCATAAAAACAAAGAACTAAAAAAATAAAAAGAAATAAAGAAATAAATAATGGTTAGTCATAATGTTAGTACAAACAATGCAACACAAATAAGATGATGAATATTTCCCCTAGAAAATAGGTGATAATGAAACAAAAAAATAATATGGGGAAATAAAAGAAAAGGAAGGTGGTGGATAAGCTAACTCTAGATGCACTAGGAAAGTAGACATTGCCTACACAGTTCCATGGACATAATATCTAACAAAACTTTAGGCTGAATGTAGTTCTCCTAAGAATGGGATAGAAGAAAATGATGATAGAAAACAAACATTATGGATGTGATACAAGAATATGAATGAGCTCACAAAATGGTGAGAGCATGGGCTAAAATTCCAAAAAGGATGGGGAAAATAAGTGACAAGTGATTTCTTGTGACTTAGTGAGGGTTCCTAAAATCCTTAAGGAAAAGAAGTGATCAATGTTTTTGGTTTTTCTAAGTGATTTTCAAATGTTTTTGTAATTTTGGAGTATCTCAACTCTACTAAGAATGACAAGATACAAAATGGTGAGAGCGTGGCTAACTTGAAATTTTGCTTTCAAAATAATGAGAGTTTAATGGCAAAGGGGGACTAAGATGACCTCAACAAGTATTGAGCATGGAACACATAGTCCCAAAATGGCCTTAGGTCATAGTAGTTATACCTAAAAATAGAGGAATCTAACTGGTGTAGAAACTAATTCAAACAAAATAGGCACAGTTGGTATGATGGCATAGTATGGAAATAAGAATGTCTAGTTGGTATGTCAAAGCACAATGAAAAAATGTAGCCCCTAGTTTTCCCATAGTCAGTTATAACTAGGATACAATGGATTAGATTAATGATACTAATTTTCCTATAGGTGGTTATAATTAGTAACAAGACTAATGAGACATTGATTTTCCCCTATAGGCAGATATAATTAGGCTCACATTAAAAAACATGATTAGAATGAAACAAGAAATGAAGGATGAAAATACCAAAAATTCTATTATACTACATCAAAATACTACCTTTGTCTAGGTATCTTGAAATAACTACTAAAACTAATCTGATTCATCATTTTGAAAGTGTGAAATTGATGGATGAACCAAGGTAAAATGAGATAGGTGGGGAGTGATCAAAACATGTTAAGTTGATAGAATGGAATGATAGGATGGATAAGTGATAGGATGTTAGAATAATAGGATGATGAATGATATGAAGATTGGATAATATGATAAGAGGGTTACCCCCAAGTGATAAGGTGAAGGAAGTGGAAAGGTAAAACATAATGGCAAGGGAATGGCAAAATAAGATGTAAAGGTAAATGACAAATGTCCAAGATATGGAAAATAAAAATGGTATGGTACAT
The DNA here is from genome assembly GCA_037957365.1 of Torreya grandis. Taxonomy (NCBI): domain Eukaryota; kingdom Viridiplantae; phylum Streptophyta; class Pinopsida; order Cupressales; family Taxaceae; genus Torreya; species Torreya grandis. The sequence continues at coordinate 30,015 of JARHVA010005744.1, read as the reverse complement.
GTTTTTTACCTGGGTATGGTTTTTGATTATTTTGTTCCTACTGATGTGGAGATGCACATCTTGATCAACAAATGATACAACTAGAATAACTAATCATGTAAATTTATATCCCACACCTCATCTAAATAATTAATTTATCAAAAACTAGCTATAGATTTGGATGCCAAGAATGTTATTGTGATCTTAATTGGGCATTGATGTTATTTCTTTCAAACATCAAGATAAGATATCTTTGTAGCCTCTACAAAGGAAAGTGCAGTCATGGATGGTAAATAGGGATAAATTTTGGTTGATAGGTTCTATTTGGAAATTGAATGGTGGATAATAATGGAATGGATGATGGGTGGGAAACAAATGAAGATCAAGATTTTTAGACACACATAATGTTGTTAATTTTAGATTTGACATAACTTTATATGTGGTAGGGCTAAAGAATTCTAAACATTATCTCAATAGGACCACCAAATTATTCTATTATTTGGGCTTGAGAGTAGTTACCATCTCATTAGGCTATAGATTAGAAGCTATTGTGATTTGATCTTTGATAATGTCTTCATTAAGGATTAAATAACTTTTATGATCATCTGTTGGTGCCTCAAAGAGGTTTTCACCAATGACGTTGTCTTGATTTTCCCATAGTGCCTCTGAGAAGGTTTCACTAAGGAATATTGAATTTTGACTTTGATTATCTTCTAGCACCTCTAAAAAGGCTTCACTAAAAGATGTTGAGTTTAAACTTTGATTGTCCCCTAGCGCCTTTGAAAGTCGTCTTAATTTTCCCATATCACCTCTATGAAGGTTTCACAAAGGAACATTGAATTTTGACTTTGATTGTCTTCTATTACCTCTAAAAAGGATTGACTAGAAGATTATAAGTTTGAACTTTGATTCTCCCATAATGCCTTTGAAAATATTTCACTAGTAAATTATTCTTCTTCTGCACAACTTTGGTCTTGGCCTCCCTAATGCTCTTCAACTGATATGTCACCATGAATGTAGTTTAATAAGGTATGATTCTATTAGTCCTAATTGACACTTGTGGGAGGTAGAATGTCAATAACATGGATATGTTGGTTGGTGGTAATGACATGTGGGGAGGATTCACAATCTTTGTAGAATATAATAGAACTTATGTCAAATTTGAAGTACTCATCCTCAAAAACCATATAAGATCACAAATGTATTCAAATTAATCTACAAGGCATGTGTGACCAAGGTTGTAATAGACACAAATATATTTTGATTTTGAATCTAATTTCAACTCAAGGGACTCTAAATCTGATGTTGAAATTGATGTTGATTCTACTTCTGATACTAAATCTAATGTTAGTTCAAGAATAAAATATGACTCTAGTGTTGATTCTTCATCTAGTGTGAACACTAATTCAATGATGTCTTGTTGAATGTCTGGTTTTGAATAAGTAATAGCCTATGATTGCATGGTGGGCTCCACAAAGACTAATTTTTCAAAGTGAGACTCCTCAAAAATGAGAATAGGGTCAAGATATAACTCCTCAGATACTAGATTTTCAAGGAGAGGCTATTAAAAAATAGGCCTAGGAATAAAAGGTGATTCATCATAGGTTGACTTATCACAAATGATTGGTTCAATAAAAAAATCATGGATTGGTTGGTTGTCATGTCTTGGTTTATAATCAATTGTAAAATACTAGTTTTGAATATAGCCTGGTCCTTGAATTATTGGATCGATTGGGGAGGTATTGATTCGCTCAGTTGAGGTACTGATTGGCTTAATTAAGGTACTGATTAGATTAGTTGGGGCTAGACAATTGGCTAGGATTTTCTAAAGTGGGGAATGACTGGTAATATTTTAATAATGACTAATGATTAGATAATTATAGGGAATTGTAGATCTTGGATTCTCACATAATATAAAGGATAGAGTCCTCAAATGATATGGGTAGGATGTTGCAAATCATGATTGCTATTTCAAGACAAAATATAGTATCATAGATGTTGGAATAATGCATATTTAAGCTTACCTAGGGTTAATAGGGTAAGTTATTTATTACCGAGGGTTAATTTTATTTGCCTCGGTTAATTTATTTTATTGTTGAGAATCTCTCAACAATATATTTTTTCGTAGTATGAGAAAACAAATAGTTTGTTTTCTCTATTTTGTAATCATTACAAATAGTTTGTTAACATGAAACAAACTATTTGTATTATAAATACTTTGCATTATATGGGAAATAAATGAGAGATTAATGAGAGAATATAGATAATTTTGTGGATTATCACCTATTTTTTAGGTGTGAGAAATTTATTTATTCTCTGGAAATATTTGCAGGTTATTTGTTGTGGGTTCTTTCTCCTAGATTGATCTTGTGTATCTTCTGCTAATTCTTTCATGGTATCAAAGCTTGGAGTTCCAGTTGAAGATCCTCTTCCCTAAAAATTTTCATCTACTAACACATTCAAAAACATTATTTTATTGATGTGTTACAGATATCTTTTATTCTCTCAAAATTTGGTTCTTGTTTACACATTTTTTTTGGAAAATTCTATACTTTGTGCTCATTAAATGATCGTACATATTTCCAAAATCAGATTTTTTTTCATAGGGGCATAGGAAATCAAGTCAGAAATCCATTTAAATTCTAATTTTCTCATTTTGACTAGTCCCTATTGGCAGCCTATTGGCAGACTGCAGTACCTATCTATTTTTCTGATGTGGCAGCTTGTACGGTTGACTTTTTTGGAATATGAGACCTGTTAATGAAAGATGAATGTTATATATTTCTATCCATATAAATTTTGATGAATTTGGATCAGGCCGTACAATGTTTTGGAAGCCAACAATAGGAATTAAAAATTGTTTTTTTGTCTACTGTATATCCGTATAGATTTCTCATTTTTGAACGCCTTATTCTATATAAAATCAAAATCTAAGAATTTCATGTGATATCAGACTTCCAAATCTTTCATTTCATTCTGAGAATGACGGATTTGGAATAGGACGTACAATCCTTTTGGTAGATCTAGTGGATCCATTCTACATTACTGAAAGGTGTTTTTCCTTGGCTGTGTTTACAAATTTTCTCAAATATTTCCCTGACCACCACGCCTTACTGGAAAAAGAGTTTATTTTTGATAAAGACAAAGATTATTTAGATGTTATCTCACACGTGTGAGTCATTTTTGGATTTTTTAAATTTTTTTTTAAATTTTTTAGTGGTTTAAATGCAAGTCTCTAGCTTTGAAAGTTCAAATTTGACTTTGCTAAAGCGGCTAGAGATATTTTGTTAAAAATTTGTAGGGAGGAGGTATTGGGGTCAAATCCCCCTACATATATATATATATATATATATATATATATATATTGCATAAATCCATTTTTAAATTTTGTATAAGCCAAGGCTAAATTTTTTTTCATCAGGAGACGTTAAATTGTAACGGGAGGGGTGTTTTTTTGAGGAAAAATGAATGTCTAGATTGTTCTTGTCAACTTCATCATCTTCCTCGGGAATGGAGTCTCAATTGTTTGAACCTCTAAATTCTATAAATTACCATGTTTGGAAGCTGAAAATGTAACAACTCCTTCAATCAAAGGGCTTATGGAGAATTTTTTCTGAAATAACACCTACAACATTCATGACTGAAAAAGACAAATATGCATATGGTTGTAAGCAGGATGAGGCTCTTGGATTGATTTGCCTCAACATCTCAAATAATCTTCAATTTCACATTACAGATGCTACTATGCCAAAAGAGGCATGGGAAAAATTTAAAAACCTATTTGGCAAAGTTAATGAGTTTAAAATTTTGCAATTAGATGTAGAATTGAGTACTCTCTCTCCATCAGATTTCCCTTCAATAGATGAATTCTTGGCAAAATTCAAATTTATAAGGTCATAGTTGAAAGCTAGTAACAAGGATAAAAGTGATTAGGAGTGCATTTTCATTATTTTGTCAAAGTTGAAAGGACCATATAGTGTTTTTTCCTCTACTTTTTATACTATGATGGATACATTAGGTGATGAATTCAAATGGCCTTCCTTTGAAGTTTTTTGTGAAAGATTGACTAGGGAAAAAACAAAATTAATGGCCTTAGATGCTCTACCTGGTCCTAGTCATGCTCTAGTTGCTAATTCTTGTAAAGGAAAACCTTCACCTAAGTCTAAAAAGAAAGCACCTTCAAATAACCCTCCAGAGTCCACCACCCAAACACCTCATCATTCTAAATATACTAAGACCATAAAGTCCTTTAAGCAAAAGAAGAAAACATTTGGTCCATGTAATTTTTGTGGTGGTCCTAATCATGATGAAAGTAAATATTTTAAGAAGATGGAAGCATTAGAGGCAGTGTTCAGACAACACAAAATTTCCATTCCGTCTCCATCATCTTCTATTTCTGCAGGAAAAGGGAAAGCACTTTCAGCTAGGGCTATATTTTCATGTCATGATCAATGAATTTTTGACTCAGGTGCTTCTCACCATCTCACACATTCTAAGGGTCTATTGTCTTCTATTATAGATTGTAGTACATCACATATTGTTATGGGTAACTCCTCACAGATTGAAGTTTTGGGATCAGGTACTGTTGATAAACAGGATGGATGTTTTAACAATGTATTACTTGTACCCCAAATCTCTTCTAATATTTTCCCTATATATCAAATATGTAATTCTGGTACTAGTAAAACTATGGATTTTACTTCACATGGTGTTGTAATAATAGAATGTAATGATCCTAGTGAGATAGTTGCTACAGGTACAGTAGAGCATACTGCAAGACTCTATACTTTTGATAAGTTTGAGTCTTTTATGTCTTCTGGTTATTCACTTATAGCACATGGTAATAATATTAGAAAATTGTGGCATGAGAGATTGGGACATTTGAGTTATGGATATATGCAACAAATGAGTACAAAACATCTTGTAAAAGGCCTTCCTAAGGTCTCTTGTATTGATGGGGTGTGTCTTGGTTGTCTAGATGGTAAACAGCACCAAGATCCATTTCCAGTTGGTAAGTCCACACGTGAAAATGCACCCTTAGAGTTGGTTCATAGTGAATTGATGACTTTTCCAACTCATTCTTTTTCAGGGGCTAAATATGCACTCACATTCATTGATGATTTCACTCGTAAAACTTGGGTATATTTTCTCAAGTTGAAAAGTGAAGTTTTTGAGACTTTTAAGGCCTTTAAAGCCTTTGTTGAAAAACAATCATCTCTTCCTCTTAAGAAGATACGCACTAAAAATGGGGGGGATATGATAGTAATGCTTTATATTATTTTTTTATTAAGCATGGGATACAACACCAGTTCACTGTACCACACACTCCTCAACAAAATGGTGTAGCAGAGAGGAAGAATCAAACATTGAAAGAGATGGCTAATTGTATGATTCACTCTAAAAATTTGGGTCCAAAATATTGGGCTAAGGCTATAAATTGTGAAAATTACATTCAAAACCATATGCCTCATAAATTTGTGCAAAATATGACACCTGAAGAAGCTTTGTCTGGGATCAAGCCTGATATTTCAGATTTTTGCATCTTTGGGAGTCAAGCATGGGCATTCATTCTTGATGACAAACGTAAAGCATTGGAGAAGAAAAGCCAACCACTCATTTTTGTTGGCTATTGTGAAGATGTAAAATCCTACCATCTTTTTGATCCTATCACACATGATGTGTTGTTTCAACGGGATGTTCAAGTTGATGAGCTACCTACTCCATAGGAGTGTACATCTAGTTCTTCTTCTCCCCCTCCTTCTATTGAGGATAGTGAGGATTTGCCTTCTATTGTTGATGATGATGATGTTGCACTTATTCAACTACTAAAGCCATCTTCTTCACCACCTTTGCCTAAGTGGGCAAAGAGCACTCTACAGGCAGCTGGTTCTTTTGTTGGTGATCCATCTAATTCTCATCGCACTCACTCACAGACATCTAGTGTTGCTCTTTTGGGACAAGCTTGTATAGACGATCCAGTATTGTTTTTTGAGGCTATTGGTATACCCGAGTGGGATGTTCCTATGTATGATGAGTATTCTTCATTGATGAAGAATGATACTTGGGATCTTGTCCCTCTTCCTAAGGGAAGAAAACTTGTAAAATGTAAATGGGTCTATAGGACCAAATATGCTATAGATGGATCAATAGATAAGTACAAAGCTAGATTAGTAGCTAAGGGTTTTTCACATGTTAAAGGGGTTGATTACTCTGAGACCTTTCCCCTGTAGCTAAGATGGATTCTATTCAGCTTGTACTCTCTCTTGCTACTTCACATTCTTGGTCAGTTTTTCAAATGGATGTGAAGAGTGCTTTCTTGCATGGTGATCTCCATGAGGATATATATATGGAGCAACCTCTAGGATTTGTGTAGGACTCATCATTGGTTTGTAGACTCTGTCATTCTCTTTATGGCCTCAAACAAGCTCCTAGAGCTTGGTACAAGAAGATGGATAGTTTTATTTTGAGTTCTAGTTTTATTCGTTGTGAGTCAGATCACAATATATACATCCTCAAGCAAGGTGAGGAGATTGTAATTTTGGTTTTGTATGTTGATGATATCATCCTCAATGGCAGTTCAAATTCCTTGATACATGACATCAAGGACAAGTTGACAGATAGGTTTGATATGACAGATCTGGGACTTCTACATTATTTACTTGGTCTTCAAGTTTTTTAGTCTTCTGAGGGCATCTCTATTGGATAGTAGAAGTATGCAACAAATCTTCTTCATTGATTTGGCATGGCTGATTGTAAGCCTGCCCCCACTCCATATCAGTCAGGTATTGTGTTGTCTGCCACTTGTATGACTCCTCTTGTTGATTCCACTTTGTATAGGCAACTTATAGGTAGTATTTTATACCTAACTCACACCCATCTCGACATCACATTTGCTGTGAACCTTGTCTCTCAATTCTCACATGAGCCTCATGAGAGTCATTAGCAAGCAGCCAAGCATATTTTGCACTACATTTAGGGCACCACTCACTTTGGTATACATTACACACCATAGAGTTCTACACAACTTATTGGATACACTGACTCTGATTGGGCTGGTGATGTTGACACTCGTAAATCCACTTGTGGATTTGCTTTCACACTTGGTTCAGGTCCAGTTGCTTGGGCATGTAAAAAGCAAACTGCTATTGCATTTTACTCTACTAAGGATGAGTATCGAGGTGCTGTCAAAGCTATTCAAGAGATACTTTGGCTTCAACATTTTCTTGGAGAGTTTAGCTTCACACAACAGGGTCCTACTACTCTTTGGTGTGATAACCAAAGTGCGATTGCTATTTCATGCAATCCTATTGAGCATTAGTGAATAAAACACATTGAGATTCACATGTACTTCATTCGACATCTTATTTAGGATGGAGTTCTTTATTTGGAGTTTGTGCCTACAGCTGAGCAGATTGCAAACATCTTCACTAAACCTTTGGCTTCTCCTCATTATCTTCAGTTGCGAGCAATGCTTGGGGTGAAGGAAGTTTTCCTTGGGGGGGATTTCCCATGAAGTCCTTCCTTCCTTTATTTTTCATATATTTTGATTGGTTCATGGGTACCTTATCAGGCCTAGTAGCCAGGACCCATCCTTGTTTGTCATTCTCCCTATGTTTCGCTTAAGGGAGGGTGTTGGAATAATGCATATTTAAGCTTACCTAGGGTTAATAGGGTAAGTTATTCATTACTGAGGGTTAATTTTATTTACCTCGGTTAATTTATTTTATTTTTGAGAATCTCTCAACAATATATTTGTTCGTAGTATGAGAAAACAAATAGTTTGTTTTCTCTATTTTTTAATCATTACAAATAGTTTGTTAACATGAAACAAACTATTTGTATTATAAATACTTTACATTATATGGGAAATAAATGAGAGATTAATGAGAGAATATAGAGAATTTTGTGGATTATCACCTATTTTTTAGGTGTGAGAAATTTATTTATTCTCTGGAAATATTTGCAGGTTATTTGTTGTTGGTTTTTTCTCCTGGATTGATCCTGTGGATCCTATGTATCTCCTACTAATTCCTTCACTAGAATGATATGGATAGGGTATTATGGGGCTTAGTTACTCACATAAGCCAAAGGATGAGGTCTTAGAAATATTAGGCTAGGGAATCATAGATCTTGGTTACTCACAAAAGTAAAAGGATAAGGTCCTAGAAGGATGAGGCTAGGGTGTCATAAAGGTTGGTTGCTCAAATAAGCCAAAAGACGAGGTCCTAGAATAATAAGATTGGGGAGTGGTAGAGCTTGGTCACTCATACAAGCCAAAGGATTAGGTCTTACAAGGATAAGTTTTGGGTGTCGTGGTGCTTGATCACTCACATAAGCCAAATGATGAGGTCCTAGAAGAATAAAATTAGGGTGTTGTGAAGCTTGGTCATTGACACAAGCCAAAGGATGAGGTCTTATAAGGGTAAGTTTGAGACATTATGTATTTTGGTCATTCACACAAGCTAAAAGATGAGGCCTTTGAATGGTAATGGTATTCCTTGGATGTGGTAGAGATTGATAGCTCATATAGTCTGAAGGAGGGTTAATTATATAAGTGGGGGATTGGGTGGTCACATAAGGGTGATTATAATAACACAACTATCTTGAAGAATGAATCAATGTACCCCATGCTTGAAAATTTTGTCTTTTCTCCCCAAATTGAGGATTATAAGGAGAGTATGGATCATCTTCTCAAATAACATCATCTTTGTCCCTGTAAGGGTTTTGGATTGGATTTTGTGGATCTTGACTTTATTCCCAATATTTATTATGGTAAGGAAGGTATGGATCCTTCTCAAAAACAATATTATCTTCATAAGGGTCTTCTTTAAAAAAATCAAAATCATTTTGTGTGGCCATTCCATCATAACTTGGATTATACATGACTCCACCATAAGTGTAACTATACATATTCACATCAATGATAACACTCCGTAAAAATCCATAAAGTTCTAAAAACTCTAAAAATGATGTCAAAAGGATAAAAGGTTCAAACTTGGTTCAAATTAGTCAAAATAAGAGGATCTATATCTCCAAAAATGTCTATGTCAAGACTTGGTAAAAATAGTCTAACGTTAAATTTTTCACACAAACAAGGTCAAGTAAAATGATCTAAAAATAAGATGCCAAACTTTAATGTCCAAAGATGTTCCAAAAAAGTCTAAATTAGGAAAGGGAAATGTTTGTAGGTCTTTTATCTAAATGTGGAGTCAAAATATAAGCTCAAATAGGTTGTGCTAGGACTTTTGGCCAAATGCAACATCAAAAGCTAGACTTGAAACAAAGAGATGATGATTAATCTAAAAAACTTGGAATAGTTTAGAAAAGACTAAGCACTTGATTTTAGACATAAACATGATTGGATTGGTATAAAACACAAAAAGGGCACTTTGAAGATGGATTGATTCTATTAAACAAAGGCACAAATAATAAAGTTTCCCAACTTGAGTAATCAATTAACCTAAGTTACGTAACCCAAAAGAGAAAGATCTATGTATTATCCTTTGTGTGTCAAGGCCTAAAAAGAAATCAACCGATGTTTGGATCCAAAATTGTAAAAGTTAATCACAGACTCAAGTTAGGTAAACTAAGGTTTTGATGACCAACAAGCTAGGTAAATTTGAATATCATGACTATGCTAAACAAAGATCCCACAAGGCATATGATTGGTTTAAACAATAAAATTTTGGATAAAAGATAAGACAAGTCTTTTGAAATAATTTGGGTAGTGTAATGGTGTTATAGCTCCCAAAAGATGTGATAATATTATGTTGCAAATACTTATAAGGTACAAGACTTGAAATGATTTGGGCAGTACAATGTTACCCATATCAATCAAGTGCCATACTCAATTTTTTTGACATGAAATTCTTCTAAATTAAATCAAGGTGTCAAATGGATGGCATAATGCCTCCTCAAATAATGGAGTAATGTTGGACACAAGAATCATTCATGACATGGTATAAATAATAAATTTTTAGATATAACACTCCAAGTAGTAAAAGAATAAATGATAGATATACAACTAAGTATATCATCCTAAATCTTATCAAGGTATGGCAAAGTGACATTGATTAAAACTTACAATTTATGACCATCTAGTTTGATCCCAAGTGTGGATAAAATAAGAGAATCATCATGTAAATTGAGTTCATACTAATCAAATTATCACATAAGGATATATTCCTTTGCATGATGATACCATCATTAGACTTCTTATTTGTATCCCCTGGTTGACCAGACCTGACTTGAGCCTTTGTTACTAAAAGAGAGGTTAGCCAATCGACCCCCTTGCTCTAGTAGTATGCATTCCCATATTTTTATACCCCACCATGGAGTGTGGTTTAAAAAATATCAAGATATGAATCCCTATGTCAATGCTTCCCTAGAGAACCTATGAGAGGTAATGACATCCCCTTCACAAAACAATATGCATGAAAATAAAGACTAAGTAGAAAAAATTTAGGGTTACTTTTAGATCACCTAGTACCATGCAGGTTTGGGAAGATCCCAGACAACTTTCTTTCTATGTCTTGGACTAGGCACCAAATGTAATGAAAAGGTAATTTTTCTCCCATGAGTTCCCTATAGGGGATGGGGGGAGAACATATACATGATATTTTTTTTGTGAAACAAACAATTAAGAAATAATTTACAAAAAATCATGAGTGAAGTTTGATTTTAGGCACCAAATTGAAATGTGATGATGTTATTTACTTGGCCCCTTGGATTAAGTAGAAAATCTTGGAATAATTTCATAAAAAACCAACTAAAGAAAAAAAAATGTTTTTTTAAGCCCAAAAGTCCAAATGTGTGAGATTTAGCCTAAGTTCATTTTTAAACACCAAAAGTAATTGTTCAAAACTTAAGCATTTATTTTAAGCACCAAAAATGAAGTGTTTTCAAGACTTAGCCTTCTAGATTTGTTTTAAACACCAATGTCTAAATGTGTAAGATTCAACATGTTCATTTTAGGATCTAAATTGAAATATGAAGATTTGACTATTTTTTTTAAAAGCCCAAAACTAAATATTTGATTAGTCTAAACAAGAAAATTGGTGTTCCAAATCATGTCCATGACCTACAATTATTAGGTAATAACATTTTGATTTGAATCACTTTATTGGATAGGCAAATGATTTTTGAAATTTAGCTCTCAAGTTTTATTTATTTGAAAAACATAGTGACCATGGCTAGTCAGAGATGACCAATGTTAGTTCAAGGTAACCATCACCAGTCATTTTGTGAGAGAACCAATGTAAGTCAAAATAATTGATTCCAATCGATTAACACTTTCATTGATCACTTGTGGAATCAAAGGTAAAATGATAAAAGATAAACATGTTAAGTTAGGCAATGTTTAGAAAAAATCTCAATAAAACCTACAAGACAATTTAGAAAGATAATTTAAATGCTTTTGAAACTAATAAATCAAAAAAAAGACTGATAAAAAGAATAAATATTCAAGGTTTATGAACATTTCCCCCTATAATCCAACCATTGATGATTTACACATAATTGGGGTAGTTGAGCAAAACCATGGTCGATTTAGGCCAAACCATCACTAGTTGTACCTAACTATCATCGGTCTTTGTGTAGATTTGTAAAATATAAAGAAATTAAAATATAACCAAAATAAGGTTAGAAATGCAATTTTGAAGAGATTCAAGCATCCATTTCTTAGTTTTTTACTTGCACTTCATCTCCTTGGTAAGTGGGATGCTCATGGTCCCATCGGGTGTGTCGTTTGTGATCAAGGAATCCAATAAGGGTGGTTAGATCATATGTTAGCTTCACAATGAAAATGAAATCAAAATTAAAACAAACACACTAACATACATAACACTAATCTACCTAGATCAAAGTGAGGAGCATGGTGAATAAACACAAATGAACAAAGCACAATTGAGATTGGAAAGAACTCATAGAATTCCTTATCAATTCATTGAATGCTCCAAGAGGTCTCTTAATTTGGATTGCTTAGATTGTGCTCAAGAAGTCTTCATTAACAGGGCTTGACCATCTCCATCTACTATTTACACCATGATTGGCTTGGATTTTGCTTTGATATGTCTTGAAATGATTTGGCTTGGGTCAATTTTGGCATTATAACTCTATATCTTTCACTCTTGTCATAAAACCAACATTATAACATTAATCTATCCAAGCTTTCCAAATAGAGAGGCAAATGCTTGTATTTATAGGTTTTTAAATCAACTTGGAATGAGTTAAATACTAACCCAGGTTTGCTTGGTTAACCCCAATAGGGTTAAAAGGTATCCAAACATCATGATTAGCATATAATAGTTATGATTTGAGATATTTTGGATTTTAGACAACTCATAAAAGATAATGATTACTTCCTAGGATATTCTTTTAGTTTTGAATTTCCCTTTTTGAAAATTTATTTAATTGCTCAAGGATGAATTCAATTATTATGATTAGAATTTTCATGTTAATTAATACCTTTTAGGATTTTTAATATTTTCCAAGTTTTGATTTAATTGATTTGGGCATTTTATCTATTTAATTAATTTTTGGGATAAATTTATTTGATTGCATGTTATGAAGCCAAATTTGAGACATTTAGAAATTCTTAGGTTAGATGTTTAATGGTTGGTAAGAATTGATCTAAAGTTGGGTATGAATCCATTGGTGGCCACTTTTAGTTGTCTATAACTTCTTCTCAACCTTTGTTGTTGTTACCATATTAATATCTTGAGAGGAACTAGAAGGAGGCACTAGTAAACCTAGTTAATTAGATGAAACAAGGAGCTAAAGACTTGCTACTACTCCCCTGAGCTTCTTTGTTGCTTTTTTATTTGTCTTTATAAGAGATAAGATAGTAGTGGAAGTAACCATAGTAGGAATAATAATAATGGATAGAAGATGCAATTAGAGGTGGACTAATTGGGGGAGTAGGAATAGGAATGGTAGAGGAAGTATCCTCTACCTTTGGAAAAAGTAAGGTTGGATTTGTAGGAATAACCAACACCTTTGGTACCAAGAGGGGATGGGAACTAATAGGACTAAGTAAAATAGGCTTAAAATTACTAATAGTAAAAGGATAAATATAAAACACAACATGAGTAGTGGAAATTGAATGGGATGTTTACTCACACGATGGTTGCTCATATAATGGTGATTTTCCCTTTATGTCCTGAAAGCTCAAGATCTTGTCTCTTGGGAGTTATGCCTCATCATTAGTTGATTCACCTTCAGATGCCTTTGGAAATGGTGCTTCAATAAATAGGATTTATGAAGGGGGATAAGCCCTCAACTTTCTATTGTAACAAATGGTTTTTTTTCTAGTTGTGGAAGGCACCTATTGTGTAAATGTGGATGATGTAACTACAAAAATAACCTCTGGGACTGATGCAACATTTGTATGGGTAGGGCCCTCTAAATATCAAGATTCAAGACAAATAATTTTATCGTGTTCTCCCCCAAGTGAGGTATAAGACACCCATGGATCCTTTTTTATTATTTTAAATGCCACAAGGGGTGTCTATGAGGGTTTTCCTTGATTGTTTATTGGCTAAGAGGGCCTATTAACCCAAGAATATGATGAATCCCATCCTCAATCTTGTGGGTGTATAGTTTGTGTATCTACTATGGAGATATAAAGCTTCCTTTGAATTATTTTTAAGAGGTATTCTTTCATATTGACCAATTTTTCCCATTACTTAACTTAGGAATCATACTTAGCATTGATAAATAATAAATCATGGTCATAGGGCTCATGTTAATATATAATTCCAAGTCCCTTGATGTGTTTCTACACCTGACCATGTGGATTGTAGTCCTTATGTGGTAATGTAGCTAATGAATAATACTCTCTATACCTACCTTATTCATATAAATGCTTGTTATTTACATAACACATTATCCCAATCATGAGGTGGGAGAAATGAAATTATCTCTTCTTCCTCTTTTTCATGTCTTCATATATTCCCCACCATAACTAGTAGGAAATTTATGGCTTTGCTAATTTGTCAGGGACATGTTTGGGGAGGTGTAGGGGTGATACCTTATGGCCTATGACCATGATGATAGTGTAATTCATGTAAAACCAATATTATCCCCTAATAAATAATGTATCTAAAATGATTTTGGATATCATAGGTAGGGCAACCCATGTATAGCCATTAATACCTAGGAGTACACATCTTCTATAATGTATAATTTTTTTTGAGTGTATGAATAAATGTGCATGAAAGAATAGGAATCACATATAGGATTTTTGATACATTCTAGAGATGGGATAAAAATAAAACCATTATGAATATAGATTGTGATAATGAGGTAGGATATAATTTATAAATGGCCTCCCTAAGGCCTCTTATCTTTGTGTAATATCTTCTCTTGCAACCTTGTACCAATTACTTCTCCCAGAGTGAATGTTAGCTCTAAGGTCATTAGTAAATCGATCAACATAACCCACTCATGGTGGAGGAATTTTATGATTTGATAGATGAATAACCTATTAAATAGGTCCATCCTAATTCAAATTCCCTTCTAAAATTTGGTCACTATAATTTGTTACTTATCCTTTAAGTTAATGGTCTCCCTAAGGAGCATCCAGCTACTGAGTGTTTTATCAATTGATTTTTATTTCTTCCATGTGCATACCTTATATATATTTTAAGTAGAATCTACAATGGGGAAGGATAGATATATTTGAAAGTCATCATTCAATATATATGCAATGGCTATTTTTTTCTCTAAATGGTACAAGAATGTGCTTCCAATTATCTTTTTGATGAAGAATAAGTCTCATAGGAGGTCAATTCATGGAATGACCTCTAGATTTACTACTGTGAAGTTTATCCCTTGAGTTTTTAAGGGAAGGAGGTCTACAAAAAATTTATGTTGAGTTGGAGTTAGGTTTTTTCATGGGTATGTGCATCAACTTGATGTATCACCTCTCATAGTGCTGATTAGTTATAATAATATTTTTTAAATACTACTGGCTCAAATAACTTATCCTTATATTCAATCGAGTCTTTGATACACAACCTTGATAAGGACAAAGTTATTCAAAATGATTTATATGAGGATGACATTTTTATTCAACTATGTTGATATTGGTCTCATATTCAAGTTAACAACTCAACTCTATTGAGTATACTATTAGGCTCAAAATTTAGGTAGCTAGGGATTGATAGCAATAGAGAAATTAAGTTCAAAATTTAGCTTGAGATCAATGAGTACATCATCATTCGTAATGATTTGTTATAATGTTGGCATTCATTTATTGTTTATGTACCATTAATGTCTAACATATATAAATTTAGCTTATTTTTTCAATTCAAACTTTTCCACTTCATTTGGTGGTTATGCCACATAGGCACTATTGATACTTAGTAGGAGTACCACATTATTTCCTTTTGTTAAGTATTATTTCATCACTTCTTTCACATTGATTTATTATGCCATGGGGATCTTAGTAGTTAGGAGTCAAGATGTAGTGTTAAAATAGTGTTTATGAGGTAGACAAGTCTTCCTAATAATATTTTTGAACACTTTTACCAAAGACCAAATTGAGTCAAAGAAAATCCTTGAATATTTTTTTCAAAGACAAAAATGTCAAATATTCTGATCTAACAATTTCATCAAAGAAAATCATTGAACACCTAGTTGAGCTAGACAAAATTTCTAAATACATATTACAAACACTTTTACTGAAGGCCAATTTTATGTCAAGTAATTTCATTGAAGGTCCTTACTAAACAAATGCTCCAAAGACACAGATAAGTCAAACTGTAAAACTTTCAAAAATATGGTTCTTGAAGAGTAGGTCTCGAAGAGTAAATGGAAAAGTCTTTGATATAAGGTGAATAAAGTTGTGGAGACCCTATAAATAGGAATTATGAATAGTTATCCTATATAATTCCTATGAATTAAATTTTGAAAAGTAAATTCATGTAAAGATCCATATAAATGTGAAGTGTTAAGAACTATCAAAGATCTAGGCTTTCAAATAAAAGTTTTGAAGATTGTATCTTGCTAAGCATAGTTTTGAATGAGTTCATCAAATAATTTCACCAAAGAATTTTTTTGAACAAAATGAGCTAAGACGTGTAAATACACAACTTATGAAAAAAATTAGTAGGTTAGTCTAAAAACAAAACAAGCTCATTGGTTTTATAAATAAAGAATCTAGTGTAATACATAAAGCTTTCTTTTAGAAGAATTTCAAGATAGGGCTAGATCCTTTTTTAGAAAGATAGTGAGTCCCTATTATAAAAAAAGGAATGGGGGTATATTGGGTAAAAATAATGGTGAATCACAAGGGAAATACTCCCAAATATTTTATAATTAAAAACCTTCAATTAATAGCTTTTAGATAAAATATAAACCATTCCATAAAGAATAATTAAAATAGACATGCAAAAGAGACTCCTAACAGGAACATACAACTTACTTTCCTCTTCATTTACCCTAGATATGTGTGAGGAAGTGATTTCATTTTATCCTTATTATTATGAATTTACATATACTTAGGATAACTACATGTTTCATTTTAGTTTTGAGGAAAAAAATATTTGAAAACTAGGGAAACTGTGTCATTTCTCTATTGTTAGACATGCATCCATAGTCCCGATAAAGGTACCATAGGTTCCTTCTCTTTCCTTGTCATGTATTATTACATGATGCATGGTACATTGAACTTATTTCATAATTTGATATTATTATCACCTTTGGATTTTTCTTTAGGTTTGTTTGATCATTATTTTAAGGATGTCTTGATCCTAAATTTCATTATATTTTTATTTTATAGAATATTGTTGGAAGAGAAAGAGAAGAAACCATAGTGAGATGGTACCTATGAAATCATAAGTTTACCATATTTTACTTACCATTTATATAAATATAAATGGTTATTTACTCAAACAATATTAACATGATAAGTAAAAAAAAATTCAAAAAAGTTTAAGTTTCTAAAAATAGGGAGCAAGAGATTAAAATCATAAGGCATATCTTAAAAGAGATGTTGACAAATTGGAATGTTACCCTTTGAGAGTATGAATCATAGGCTTAGGTTTTTTGATCTTTCCTTTAATTTTGTGATCTTATTATATTTATTGTGAAGTTACTATGAGTTGGCTATGAGCATGCCTTATTTTGGATTTTGGTTTGTTTTATAGTCTTTTCTTGTTAATTCTAGTTCTTCAACCATGGATTATGGAATTTTTAAACAAGTATAGATCCCTTTTCAAAAAAATACTCTTTTTACCTTAATAAAAAATAATAATATTGGGTGGTTAAAATCATTCAAGTGTAAGAAAATAATTTTTTAATAACAAAACTAAAATAGGAGATGGGAGAGATTATCTTCAAAAGTAGTATAAAGCATAAGGAATAAAATGTCTAGGCTCATAATGTAGTTTTCAATCCAAAATGATCTAGCCTTAAGAAAGGCATATGAAAAATAATGTATAAATGAGGTTACCATCCCCTCCCTTTAAAATTCCCAAATTAATAAAAGAAGAATCCCTTACTTGACTTTCAACTCAACCAAGACTATGCATGCCAAGGTCATGCCTATAATGGCTGGGCCAATCATTGATAAAAATCACCATGTTATTCCTTACACTCACTTTTTTGATCATGGTCAGGCCATGTATAGCCATCAAAAGGTAATATATTGTTTGAATCCTATAACCACTCACTAATTTTGGGCCTAATATGTTCATGATTATTGCAATGCCTCCACTCTTTGATCACTAACCAATTGATTTAGGATCCACCCATTCACCAAAATTTTCCATTTGTCACTTTCTCTTTGGTTTTGATTTGTCTTATGTATCTCTATTTTAATTGCATACAAACCTTGACCTACCCTTTTTTCTGTGTGCTTCATGATTTACACATGGTCTTTCATGTTGCATCAATTTGGGTTTATCCTTTCTAAATTATGATATTTTAATACATGCCTTTATTTTTACTAATGGCTCTTTTTTTGTATTATCCTAGGTTTATATTTTACCTTGGTTGAAGTCTCAAATTCCCTAATGAGGACACATGTCCAAATCAATAACTCATATTGAAATATGAACCTATAAGATCAAATGAAATGGTCAAGCATAAATCCTTCAAATATATGCCAAGGAAAAAACATTAAAATGATTAAATCATAAATATATAATCCTTAACTAATTTTTATCAAATACAAGAAATAAATGATTTTTTTCTATCTAGACATGGACATTCACATTATTCAACTTTTAATTAAAATATAACCCCATTCCATATATTCAAAGCATATACACATTTATCATTCATTCCATTTGAGCATCCCAAAATGAAATAATGTCATCATGATGTCCACTTGGTGAATCAAAACTCACCATTGAATTGACCATGGTCCCTCTCAGGATGTTGATAATTTTGACATTCAAGATGATCATCAATTTTATGCCCATCAAATGCCATACCACATGTTTTTATTGGCTCAGAGGTTCAAATTTGATCATTTGGAGATGGGACAAATTATATAAAATTAGATCTCAAGGGGATGCTAACACCATTAGGGTGCCACATGGTAGTCCCTTATCAAGCTAGGTATATGGTTTGGGTTTATGATATGATGCCCCATGACATCATCTCAATGACTTGTGCCTGGAGATAGCTATTGTATTGATCTCATTTTCATTTTCATGATCTTTCAAGATGTCACCATATGGTAACACCTAGGGCTCTTAAGATCATAGGACTATTAATTTAGTTAGAGTCCATCATCGACCTAAGCTCTCAATATGTCGATAAGTGGTGACACTTCAAGCCCTTGAGGTCATATAAATTTTACATGTTGATTAATCCCCCACCAAGCTAAGTCATTGGGATCATTTCATGAGGCATGATCTTAGGGCCTATGGGTAACTTTGTCTTAAAAACTTTTTATATTGGCCTATAACTTTTGGATAATATGATAACAACACATGTAAGGATGTGTGGGGAGTTGAAAGAATCAAGGCCTAGATTGAAAAAAGGAAACAAGTAAGGCATCAATCTAATATCCTTAGACATAGTCAAATTAAATTTACATACTTGGACTTATCATATTGTGATCTTGATCAACTCAATTTGGTAGATTGGGAGCTTGGAAGAACTCAACTCATTTGATTCATGCTTGGGGGACTTGAGCTTAATAAATAAGGGCTTAATCAAACTAAGCTTGAAAAAATATAACCTGAGTCTACCCCAAAAGTATAAAAGGTATATGGTATATTCAAATTTAAATTACCTAATCTTGATGAAAAGTGCAAATATTCTCATAAGCTTTCTCAAAGGAAAATTATGTGGAAACTATGTCAAATGACCCATTTTAGACTTGAGATCACTAGAATGTTAAGGGGTGTAAACCAGGGTTATACAAAAAAGATGATGCATTGGCCAAATAATGAATAATAAATCACTCCAAGGCTAAGCATATAATAAGATAAAGATGGATTAACCAAACCCAACTTTCTTAAAGAAAAAAGAGGGTCCCCATTTTCAAACTAAAAATGGGGCATGTTATGTAAGAAAGAAAAAATAGGCTATAATAAATGTCTTCATGTTAAACTTGATTTATAATCAAGGAATATTTGAAGGTTAATATGTGTTATTTTTCCATTCTTACCCCACTAGGAACATATCTTAGGAAAAATTTCTCAAGATTTTTGGGCAAGTCATGGGCAAGTCCTAGAATGTTCACAAGAAAACTACCTCCTCCTAAATAGGCATGACTAGTCACTATTGGGTTATGAAGGGGAGTGAAATGGGTGATGAAAGGGACACTAGTAGTAGGGGAGCTCCTGGATGAACAATTTTTTTCTTATAATTTCATTTTTCATTCCTAATTTTCCTATGTATTGAGAGTTGTAATATCTCAAAGTCACCCTTAATGAACTTTAAACTTGTGAGAAATCTTCTATTTTATAGTTTTAGAAACCTATAATATTTTTTTCCTAATCAATACTTGTAAAATAGTAGATGTAATAAAGCATAAATATTAAATAATAGTTCACTCAGACCTCCTTTTAACACCAATTTCTTGGTGGTTTTTTTGGCACTACACAAAAAGTTTGGATGAAAAAGAGGAGAGGAAAGGCTCAAATAATGAGGATTCCTCATTTTACCTTAGACCTCTCTTCAAAGTAAGGAGGATCAACAAAAATTTCCCTAAGGTCTTTTTTTACCAAGTCATGTAAAACTAGATACCTTAGTTTTCTAATGCAGGATGTTCCATATAAGGGGCTTATTTAGAATACACTTCAAGAATTATAAAAGGGAATTGGTTTCTTTTTCCCAAAATAACTAGCTCATTTGGATTTATCAATTAAATTCCTTCATTTTTGGAGCTTATAATTTATCCAAATTCAATAGTGCATAAAGAATGATAATTGAATGAAAGAAAATGTAATCAAGATATACATACAAACATAGATTAAAATTATGTAACTAAACTACCTATGCTAATAGAAGCTAGCATAAAAAAAAAAGCATAAAGAGAGAGAGAAGATAGGGAGAAAGTAAATATGAGCTTGATTTATAATGAGGACAACTCTAGCTCAATTGAGCAAACAATCTCTTGAGAAACTAGTATATTATTAGCTAGCATAACACAACCAGAAAGCATAGATGGTGTATGAGTATGAGGACCAAGAAGCTACGTAGAATAGTGAAACAAATTCAACATATACATGCATATACAATGAATATGATACAAAAATATTTAATACAAAAGATGATTTATGAAACAAAAACCTAAAATTCATCAATACTCATATCAACTATAAAAAGGTAATTAAACAATATCAACTCATGTAAAAAGGGGAAAACTAAACTAAAAAGTAGGAAATACAAGAAATTAAAATTATATATCCCTCTATTCTAGCTCTAATTATAAATCAACTAGACATTCTCAAAGCAAAGAATTGGTCTTATATAAATGTTTGATTCAATGAGTCCCAAGCATAGTTTACAAAGAGACTCATGGGCTGTATTGTGAAGTGGTGATGATAACTTTGATTTGTAGGGGTGTATGGATGCAATAAGTTAGGTCCATTTGAGGCTAACTCAAGTTCTATTTTGATGATGAGAAAAGTTCCATATACCACAATGATTTATCTTAGGTAGAATTCAAAGTAATGATTTCATTAGGATAATTCTTGGGATCACCAATTAGCCACATTATACATAATCAAAGACCACACTTTTCTAAGGTAGAATTTATATTTTATAGCTAATCATTGATCCCAATGCACATGCCATTATTTGATCCAAGTCACCACCTGAATACCTTAGGTTCTACATCCCATGATACTTTTATTACTAGGAATAAATCATAGATTAATCACCCTAGTAAGTTTGGACCCATAATCTAATTTACAATATTTGATGGCTTTGATGGACCTAGATGACCAAAAACTTCAATCCCAAATTAAAATTCATGGATGTAGGAAATTCCTACTAGGTGAATATTTCCCACTACTCCATGAAACCATTGTGTCCTCATGGGTTAGATCCACATTACATGGTGACCTTATACTATATTTATACTTATCCCTAGGACCCTACATATTCTAAATTTTATACTACTTTGATGTGACAAGATCTCACCATGTGGCATGATCTATCTCACCCAAAGATCATTGGTCATGTCCCAATGTTACATACTCTAATTTATCTAGAGCCTCAATATTTTGACATGTGGTTTCATGTCAGGTACTTGGGGCTCTATTATTTATTTAATTTGTAACAACTATATTAAGGTTATGGTGAATTGAGATCTTGCCACATGGTAACATCATGTTCATCTAGAGAGTCTTATGATTTTATAACATGTCTTGATTATCTTGGGGCCTAGTTAAATAGGATTATACCATGTGGCATGATCCCATGCATTTATAAGGGTGGAGGTCTATACTCATATATGTAGAAGTGAAAATGAAGTGGGGATCTTAGATTATGACACTTGTCAAAGTCTTGAGAATACAAGAGGTTTAAAAACTGATACAAAAGTTGAAATTGCTTAGGGAAGTGAGAAAGTGGGATTGTGCAACAAGGAAACATCTCACTTGCTCAAGAGTTCACAAATCCTCAAAAAATTGACCAAGTCCCAAAAAGGTAAATGGAATTAAGAATTGACAAGTGGAAACATCTTGGTCATTGTAGGCATGCAAAATAAATAAGACAACCATTATAATTTTAAATTTGCAAATTAAAATGGCTAAGTTATAAATTTGAAACAAACTCAAGTTAGTCCTTTTAAATAAAATGACTATATTAAAAATGTCAAGTAGTGAAAATTATTAGCAATTTTAATCTAAATTAAATTAGAAAGGTACCTAAACTAGACTGAGTTAGAGAAGAAAAAAACCCTACTTACCCAAATATTATCCAATTTATTCTAGAATTCCCTTAAAATGACTACATCCACAAAATGTAACAATTATAATCCCTTAGTCAATTAACTAGAAGAGGATTAATGATTGACCAAAAAGTAAGTATTTATAAAAAATATTGAAGAAACTAGGTAATTTGTAGAAGGCCTCATTAATTTTTTCCCTTAAAGATCATTTAAAACATTTAAAATGGACTTATATGATTGATATTCAATAGATTTTATAAAATTGAAACACTTTAGATCAAAGGGAATTCATTCTAATTTTGATAGTCTTGACAGTCTACATAACCATCACATTTAAACTCAATGAATTTTAACATGGATGCCAATGTGTCCTCAAATTATAAGTTCATTCCACATGTCCATTATTCATTCATCTAGGGCTTAATTAAGTCTCCACCAATACTATTTGTCTATGTAGTCTTAATGTGGTGAGATATTGACACTTATCAATATCCCACTTATTTGGGGCCTCACTAAATTCTTGAAGATTTAGAGACCATACTGAGGGGTGAGGGGAGATGATCATGTCATGTGGAATGATATTAGGAATTTATGAGTATGTATGCTATTTGGAATTATATTAACTATCCTATGGGATTGGGAAAATAAGATTATGTCATGTGTCATGATCTTGAGAATTTGAAGGGTCTTTAGCCTACCTTGGAAGCTAAGATGGCATAATGATGTGAGTAAATGGGATGGCACCATGTGTCCTCATATCAGGAATATGGAAGATCAAATCAAAGTTAATAATTCCCAAAGAGGCCCAGGGAAGTGAGCAACTAATAAGTGGTAGCTCATTGCTTACCCAAGGTGAAGTGACCATTAGTATTCAAAAGGAAAGTAGTCATTAGAATTTAAATTTAAACTTTGCTTGAAAATGAATAAAGTAAGTAATACCAAAGATAAAGGCAAAATGTAGTAAGTTTTAACAAATAAAAGCATACATCTTGGAAGAATTCTAAGCTAAAGTTTACCCACTATTAGGAAAATGACCAAGTTTCAAAATAATACCCTAAAAATACTTTGTCAAAACAAATTTAAAGGAACAAAAGAGACAAAATAGAGATGAAATTAATAATATGACATGGTCCCATTTGGCTAAAACTTGAAGCTAATTTAGTCTAATATTCCACAATGTGATTAAGTCCAAAAGGAAACCCATGCAAGCACTCAATCAATTAACTTATAAAGAAGTGGCATTATAATAAACTAATTTATGAAAAGATTCTAGAACACTAAGACATAGTTGTATTACTTACACAAATCCAAGGGAAAATGGTCTAAAAGAGAAACCCTAGTGTACCCACAACATGCTTTAGAATAGACCAAGACTTGGTAGATTTAGGAAAATTAGATATTAGATTGATGTAATCTCAAATGTAAACTCTTTCATAGACCAAATACATAATGAAAATTTAAATTTTAAAGTTGGTTCAAACAAAAAGGAAAAATTTAATCCCAAACCAAAACATCTCAAGGAACCTTTTTCAAGTCAGAATAATAGGTCTAATAGGCCCAAGGCACAAACTAAATTGAAGAAAAATATTAGACTCCTAATCAAATATAGGTTCCATGATTTATATAAATAAATTAGGGTGTGTTGTGTAAGCATCAATAAATATGAGTCTAATAATAAAAAAAAAATTTCAATAATGAAAAAGATAGCGTGTAATAATAAATGAAATTGACATCTAATTTTTTTTGAATCATTGTGAGTTAATCATAAAATGGTGAAGGCTACAACAGGTTATTCACCATTTATGTTAGCTTATGTTTTTGAAACCACTTTCCTAATTTATTATATGAGGAATACACTTCAATAATATACAAAAGATACTAATGCTATTAAATAGAGACTTAATAGATCTTTTGTTTTTAGATGAACCCAAGGCTACTACTTTACAAAAATTAGAGAAAGCCAAAGAGATTTTAAATAAAATATTTGATAATAAAATATCTAAAAAGAATTTTAAATTTGGTGATCTTGTTTTGTATTGGTATAAATCCCATGACAACCCATGTAAGAATCACAAGTTTGATTCCCTTTGGCTTCATCCTTATAAAATTACTATTGTTCTTAGGAAAAATGCTTTTCATTTGTAAGCTATTGATGGTAATTGGCTGCATCATTCAGTCAATGGTCATTGCTTAAATATATTTTACAATTATCTTCCCTTTCTTGTTTCTATTTTTTTTGGGGTTTATTATTTGTTTTTTGTCTTCTTGGGTTGGGATCAATATTTATTCAACATGTGAATCCTCATCATTATGAAGGAAAAGGACCAGTGAGATCTTATATATCACTGTAAGTTTTCAATTATTAAAGATATTATCACATGATAATTTTTAAGATAATCATTATGAATAAATGGATACTGAATATAATTGTCTTATCAACATTAATTATTTTTAGACTTTATATTATAGGTTATGCATTGGTTATTTATCTAGCCTGAAATTCCTTGCTTAAAATTTTTCCCATTTTTCATGCCATGCTAGCTAAAAAAAAAACCCCTAAATACTTTACTCATTTATAATGGGTTTCATGCATAACTAATTGAGAAATGATATAGCTTGATTCACACTCTTAAGATTTATCTTAATTGCAAATTATTTGTAACCCAATTTCACAAGTGAAACTAGATAACAAGGTCACTAGTGTTATATCTATTTTTAGTACCCCCTTATTTTTATGAAAGTCATGAAATATGTAATTATTCCATATTGATGATGTTATTCATATAATCTAAAACTATTGGTGGGGGCCAACTCATTGTATAATTTGAATAGTCATTCACTTATGTGTATGCAAATGTGAACTATTGCTATTTTAAATCATATTTATTTCTCATAACATTAATTAAGATATTACATAGCATAAATTAGTAAATTGAAGTAATTATTTTCTCTTTAGTATTCATAGTGAAATTTGACATGTTCTCTTCATAAATGATCATTATTTAAGGTTCAACACTTATGTAGAATTAATTTTGATAGTTATTTGATATTGTCATTATAATCAAATAATTTCTTAAGATTGTATAATTAAATATTCTTGAGTGTTATTCATGAAGTATTATAGGCAATTTCAAGTGTGGAAATTCCAATAATCTAGCTAGAATGTTACATTTGCATGCATCATGGTTTCTGATCACAGTCAATTCTTAACATCAATTTGGCACTTCAAGGTATTTATAAGGTTAAGTTCATGTGGTTTGATTTTTTTCATTTCTACTATAACCAATATGCTTATAGTGAAATTATTTATCATATTACACAAATACATTTGAAAAATCAAGCCATTTTAATATATACATAAAGTCATTTTGAGCATTAGTAAGCATATATTGTTGAAGTTTGATTTGTATCATTTTCTATCTTCATATCACCACACAAACTGGATAGGTATTATGATAACTTAATACAAGATTGCCTGACATATATGAATACATTTGAAAATACATTCAAAGTCTTTGATATATATAAGTTTATTCAAAATCACATAAAACATTGGTGATCATAAGTTGTAATACTTAATATGATCTAGGTCATTAAATATTTTATAAGTTAATAATATTAAATTATGGTAGATGTCATCTTTGGGATGTAATTGGGTGGAAAGTGGTGGTTTTGTTTGTTTACCACGGTAATATTTTGGGGTTCAAAGTAACTCAATGTTTAATTTAATCACATCATCTATCATTACACCCACATTGGATGACTGTGTGTAAAATTTAATTTTAATTTCTAATCTCAGCATATGAAGTTATATTTTAGTTAGATACTTGGCACTTAGAATTAAATGAAGTTATACTTACCTCAATTAATTTTTTTGGTGGTTGATTTGGTGAAATGAAAAATTTGTTAATACTTTGATTAGTTGGTGTTAAGTTTGGTAGAGCTTGTTTAAGGTTAGTAGTAGATACCATGAGCCAAATAAAAGGTGACAATTCATTCATAGAGATTTAATAATGGTTATGGTAAACACTACATATAAAAACTTTGTTTTTTGATGAAATCGTCATTATTTTCCAAAATAACTTGTAGAAGTGAAGCTCTACTAGAGGGAGATATAATGGAAAAGTGATAGTGACATAATTTTAAATCTTATGGGTTGTATGGTATGAAGGTTCATCCATTGTTCAATATTTTGTTTTTATATTTGACTAAGTCTCATTATAATACAATGCATGAAAAATAAGTTATTGTTTATGAATTTTTTTGGAAAGCTTGTATAGTTTATTTTGAGGTATCTTATGTGTTTTTTATTGAAGACATCCTATTGATAGCATGCATGATAAATAATGTTATTTGTATAACCTTTTAAGATTTAGTCTTTCTTGGCACCCTTCATTTTCATGATTATTAATTATTTTTGGGTTATGTTGAGAAAGATGTTGGGAGATATAAACCGGAAGCACACAATTTGATTACCAAACCAAGCAACTTAATATGCGGAAATTAACCAGATTCACCAAGTAACTAGAATTCAGAATAACACATGATATGAGAGACAATACACAACTTGTATTAACACTTTATACAGAAAAGAATACAATAAAGAAGATGCCACTTCTTCTCCACCACCTTACAGAGGTTTCCCACACCTCAAGTGAACAGTAATTCTCCTCCCCAAAGCTCTCCCTCTCATAGGTCCCAACACCCAACTCAAATACAGAGTTGGTGTTCACCTCCCGTGCTCCACGCACACCACAAGTGCTCCACGCACTCCACAAGCACTCCACAAGTACTCAAGGTACTTCAAGTAGATCTCCCATGAATCTGCAACAACCTGCAATTCAACAGACCATACTTATGGAAGGAACTCCCTTGCCTTCCTCTTGCTCTATTCGAGTACACACCTGTACTCCAAGTAGATCCTGCCTGATACTGCTCCCTGTTGTGTTGCTATCTATATGACCTTGCACACCTGCAAATCAAACAACGGTTCTGCTCACCTGTGAACCTTGACCTTGCACACACATACACCTGCAGATCAATGATCTTACTTACCATGTAGATCTCCTATATAGGCCATGCAACTGTGACCAAGATCCTACACTCTTGAAGAACCCAGCTGGCTCTCCAATCCAGCACCAACACCCCTGGTACTGAGGCACTAGGAGGAACGCACCATTGCTCTACCTCACACACAGAAGGAGCTTATAATTATGCTCTCTTACTCCCTAGCACACTTTTCCAATACAACCATGAGTCTATTATATAGATCTCATCCAAACAATGATTAGACATCTAATTACAATAATTAGATCTGCAGCTATGAGTCTAAAATTAGCACTCATCATGAATTAGCTAACTGCCCGTAATTAGCTCGCAGTCGAACCACACAGGCGACCGACGTCGGTCCCTGTCTGCCTGGGGTCGCCGACGCTGGCCGATATATGACCGACGTCGGTTGCCTTCCTATCTTACCCTGCCAATGCCGGTTGGCCAGACCAACGCCAAACACTTCTAACACTTCTGCAACTTTCCTGCAACCTCCTCCATGTCTGCATCAGTGAAGCTTTTAGCTCCACAATCCTAACAATCTCCCACTTGGAGATAAATAGCTACACTGTACCTGTACCTGTTCTCTGTCTAATCTGTTTCCTGGTTTGTATCCCTCTTTAAGCTCCCACCTGAAGACAACCCACCACACATCCCGTGGTGTACCACCTGTCATCCGAGTAACCTGCCACATCCGAACCTACAAATACCTGTAGTGAAGTCCTGACCCTGCATAGCAACACCTACTGCCGGTCCCCTCTCAGAAAACCTGAGAACCCACTTCCCCGAATTGGCTCCTAACTCTCTGACAGCTCCCACTGCATGGGAATACTCAGGTCTATACCAGACCTCATGTGATTTTGGACACTGTACCTGTCCAGCCCTTAGTGTGCTCCGGCTCTGCATCCTGAACCTCGCCAACACCTGATTCACATCAGCTCCCACTCGAGACAAAATCAACCTGTGATCTCCATGTCTCCCATGTCAAGGAATTCTGCTGCTCCAAACTCCCCCTGACATGCCACTGAACTAATCTTACCCTTAGCTCAGCAAAACCCTATATGTACACCCCTGCTAGCTAGCATACTATCCACATACAACAACAGAATGATGTCCATGACTCATCATCCACCTGGTAAGACAAAACATAGTAGTTACCCTGACATTGACTGAAGCCATGCTTCGTCCTCCACCTGTCAAAACCTGTACCACTGTCCTGCAGCTCCTCAAGACCATATACCTGATCTTTCATCTCACGTATCCGTTCTCTCTATTCTTCTACTAAGGTATCCATTCGTCTCTATGCTTTCATACCTGCTGGCATCTCTACCAAAACACACCTGTCTGGTTCTCCTCCAAGGAATCACATCCTCATCCATGCCAAGCTCACACCTGTTTCCTGGATCCTTCCTGCTCTACAATCAACAACATGTATAAAGAGAGGAACAACGAATTTGAGGGCCTACTTACGCCTTCAGTCCTCCGTATGGGTGTTTGAGACTCCTTGACAACATGCTGTCCACCCAAAATCCATTACAGTGACCGACCTCGGTCACTCCACAGTCTGCATCCAACCGACGTCGGTTCCATGCATCTGTACCTGACTACCAACCTGCCAGCGCTGGTGTCCCTGCTGCCGACGTCGGTTCTCCTAACCGACATCGGTCTTATATACTGCCGACGTCGGTCCCATGACCGACGTCAGTCTTACCCTGCCCGACATCTGCCGGCTTCGGTCTGCACATGACCGGACATCGGCACCTGTCTGTTCGACGCCGGTTTCCTCTTGACCGACATCGGTACTCTGTGTTCGCCTGTGAGTGATGACTTTTTACCCGCGAGCTTCTTTGAATCAATCTCCATGTCCAAACTGCCCTGCTCAGATGTATCCAGCCTCATCCACTGAACTCTGTCCGCCATCTCCTCCATAGAACACCAAGGCTTTCCAGTTCTTAAGCCTGTCAAATATATCTTGTCTTCCGCTTAAGAACATGCATCTCCTTCCTGCTCATGTGACCAAGCCTACGAAGCCACGTCTCCGCAACAGAAGAAGAATCAGTAATATAAACAAGTAGATAAAGTATACCTGTTTTCTTACCACCAGCTAATTCAAGTGCTACCCACTGTGAGAGTTCTTGTGCATCTCTCATCACCCAATCTTTCTGAAGAAATTAGCCATATCTCCAAACCTGGGACCTGCATGACCTTCATCAACACCTGTGTGTTGGCCGCCTGCAATTTTCAGCTTCACTTCCCTTTGCCAATTCTTTGGCAAGGCTCACCAGCTCCTCTACCTAGGGCTGCATGAAAAGAGGCAACCGAATCTTTTATCCAAGATTCAACTTTATCCAAGAAACCTCCAAGAACATCCTATGCAATAACCCCTACAACATATGCTTCTTCAGTTTCTTCATGCTGATCTGCTACCAACCAACAATAATCTTTTACCTGCTCTTTCTTTCCATAGGACCGTGAGTGACCATCTGTGCTTTTCAACTCCTCCATTCTTAGCTTACTTTGATCTGCTGTTGCTCTACTCCCACTCGATCAGAAACCCCTGAGAGTGCCCTGTAACCAAACACAAAACTTGCTTCCTCCAACCTTAGCTCTGATACCACTTGTTGGTA